>VMBQ01010944.1:0-11827 GCA_007657795.1 Dreissena rostriformis | reverse complement strand
GAGATATTGACGTAATTCTTTCGCGCGACACACTGTCCAATGATGGTGAACATATGTGCCAAATGATTTCAAAATCCCTTGATGAACGACATAGTTATGGCCCGGACAAGCTCATTTATGGCCATTTTTGACCTTTGACATCAAAGTGTGACCTTGACCTTGGAGATATTGACGTAATTCTTTCGCGTAACACACTGTCCAATGATGGTGAACAAATGTGCCAAATGATTTTAAAATCCCTTGATGAACCACATAGTTATGGCCCGGACAAGCTCATTTATGGCCATTTTTGACCTTTGAACTCAAAGTGTGACCTTGACCTAAGAGATATCAACGTAATTCTTTTGAATGACACACCAATTAATAACGGTGAACAAATGTGCCAAATGATTTTAAAATCTCACAATGAACGACATAGTTATGGCCCGGACAAGCTCATTTATGGCCATTTTGGAACTTTGAACTCAAAGTGTGACCTTGACCTTACAGATATCAACGTAATTTTTTCGCATGACACACTGTCCAATGATGGTGAACAATTGTGCCAAACTATTTAACAAGAAACCGTCGGAGACGGGTGATGCTCCCCAAAGTTTTTTTTTGTCACAATATTGCACTATATATTCAGATAAAAGGAAACGTCTTGAGGGGCATAACTTTGGACAAAATAATACGATGGATGGTTTAGCAACTTAAAAATTTCAAAGAGCCATAACTCTCTAAATAAATCATCTAACAAGAACCCGCTAATAACATGCACATCTCCTCAAGGTAGTTAAGCTCCCCATATAGCTTTATTGAATTCCAGGCAGTAGTTGGGGAGAAATAGCCCGGACAAGAATTGCACTATATGTACAGTTTATAGAAAATTTTAAAGGGCCATAACTCTGTGAAAAATCATCCAACCATAATCGGCTGATAATATGCACATCTCCTGTTGGTAGTTAAAGCTTCCCATAAAGTTTCATTGAATTCACGTAATAAGTTGCTGAGAAATAGCTCGGACAAGAATTGCACTATATGTACAATGGAAAATTTCAAAGGGCCAAAACTCTGTGAAAAATCATCCGACCATAACCGGCTGATAATATGCACATCTCCTCTTGGTAGTGAGGCTTCCCATAAAGTTTCATTGAATTCCCGTAATAAGTTGCTGAGAAATAGATCAGACAAGAATTGCACTATATGTACAATGGAAAATTTCAAAGGGCCATAACTCTGTGAAAAATCATCCGATCAAAACCCGCTGATAATATGCAAATCTCCTCTTGGTAGTGAAGCTTCCCATAAAGTTTCATTGAATTCCAGTCATTAGTTGCCGAGAAATAGCCCAGACAAGAATTGCAATATATATACAGTTAATGGAAAATTTCAAAGGGCCATAACTTTGTGAAAAATCATCCGACTAGAATGGCTTATAATATGCACATCTCCTCTTGGTAGTGAAGCTTCTTATAAAGTTTCTTTGAATTCTGGTCATTAGTTGCTGAGAAATAGCCGGACAAGAATTGCACTATATGTATAGTTAATAGAAAATTTCAAAGAGCCATAACTCTGTGAAAAATCATCCGACCAGAACCCGCTGATAATATGCACATCTCCTCTTGGTAGTGAAGCTTCCCATAAAGTTTCATTGAATTCCGGTCATTAGTTGCTGAGAAATAGCCCGGACAAAAATCTGGACACACGCACGCACGCACACACGCACGCACAGACAGACAAAGCGGCGACTATATGCTCCCCCCAAAATTTTTTGGGGAGAATAAAAATCTCACAATGAACAACATAGTTATGGCCCGGACAAGCATTTGACCTTTGAACTCAAAGTGTTACCTTGACCTTGGAGATATCAATGTACTTCTTTCGCATGACACACCGTCCAATGATGGTGAACAAATGTACCAAGTCATTTTAAAATCTAACGATAAATGACATAGTTTTGGTCCAGACAAACTTTCGGTTTAAAACGCACTTAGTGACCCTGTGACCTAGTTTTTGACCGGGCATGACCCATATTCAAACTTGACCTAGACATCATCTAGATACAACTTGTGACCAAGTTTGGTGAAGATCGGATGAAATTTTGGGACAGACCAACAGACCGACCGACAAAGTGACTCCTATATAGCCCCCATTACCAATGGTAATGGGGGTACAAAAATCTGAATAATACACATATAATTTTAATGTACTAGCATCCGAAATCAAGTAAAACGATCAGGGGATTGGTTTTAAATTTATTAGTTAACAAAGAAATATGGTGTATGCATAAAAGATATATACTATCAAGTTAGCGATGTATTTACAGAAAACTGTCAAACAAACTAGGTGTAAGAAATATGTTTCCTCTACTCACAGCCTCTGAAGACTGAAATATGACAACATAGAAGATGTTTATGGGGGATACCATGATATGTTCTACTGCATCCACAGGGAACATATCAAACTGGTGTAGTTTTTAATATATCAAACCATGAAACTTCAGCAACTATATCAGGAGAGAAATTCTTGTTCTCATTCAATATGTTTATAACAAAACACCAACTATAAACATAAAAAGATCAAACTTTGATCACTGCAAATGTAAGAAAACATTTTTTATTTTTTTAATCTTACCTCCATTATAAAAATAACACTTCATGATATGGACTACTTTGGTAACAAATAATTTAAGAGACTATTCTGTTGTGACTTTACAATCATGATGAATTTTTGCACTTAACAATCCATTCAAATCCTTTAATTTTATCACTTTTATGAACAGCATATAAAAAATAATAATCATAAAACAAGAGATGTGTTTGTCAGAAACACAATGCCCCCTACTGCGCCGCTTTGATTTAAAAAAAAATTACCTTGAACTTGAAGGATGACCTTGACCTTCCACCACTCAAAATGTACAACTTCATGAGATACACATGCATGCCAAATATCAAGTTGCTTTGATCAATATTGCAAAAGTTATGACAATTTTTCGAAACCTAAACGCAAGTGTGACGGAATTTCAGAAGGAAAGACAGACGGACAGTGCGATCACTATATGCCACCCTACCGGGGGCATAAAAAAGGTGAACCATAACTAATAGTCTGGAAAAAAAAAATGGAATTAATTTGTAGCCATATTATTCTTTATGTGTTAATTGCAACAGATTTTGTGAAAACACCCATTATTTTCAATAAATATTAACAACTTGTTATTATGGAAAAGGTCTTCTTTAAATATATGATGATGCAACACTTGTTTAGATAGAAACAAAGGTTTGGCCTCAAAATGTATGATCATAGATATACTACGGTGAACAAATATAAAAGGGTCATAATTCTGCCAAAATTGGTTGCAGCTAAAGTTGCTTCTTCTTTAAGATCACCAATATGTTCTGGTTCTGCAGCTGTGAACCTATAACATAATATTTGCAAAGCATTGGCGAACAAAGAAGTCAGGAAACTATTCCTAAACAATAACTGCTTTTCCTACTATGGTTGTCATAGAAAATAGAATCCTATTCTAGTAACTTCTTCAGTTAACACCTATAAAAAGTTGTCTTTGCCATTTTTAGCTGTTCGCTTGCGAAGGACTAAGGTTACGAGACCACGAATTCCGATTAAGAGTGCCTTAGCTATTAGAAACCAACGAACCTGTAAGCATACGCACAAAAAAAAGAGTTTGCGGCGCAGTTTCAGTTCTTGAACTATATTCATTTACAAATTGACACATAATATGAATATCGTGTTAAATGGAATAGTTTTGAACGGATCGTATATTTTAAAAGTAAAAAAAAAAAAAAATCTTTTTTAACTAATACTCGTTGCTGAAGAGTATTCGTATGAATGAATAAATAGTCCAATATGTGCTGACGTAGCACATAGTAAAATTTCAATGGTTGATTATAAATAGAATTGTGGCTGGGAACGAGATTTTGATCGATTTTGAGGCATTTGGCGCTGACCTCATTTCCGAGTAAATGACTTTATAATTAACGATCACTTTTTTACTTTTTGCGATAAACAATAGCTTTTGTTTTAAGTATAACCTAAACCAAAATGATTAAACAGTGCAGTGGGACGATAATTGTCCGTATTTTGTTTTGATTTTTTTTATGGTGTAAATTAACCTCAGCTAATGTCAGCCTACAATGAAAACAGTAGGGTATAGTTCGGAAATTTATTAGTTTTGTGATGACTGACTGATGGTATGTTTTTCTTAGTTTTTGAGTTGTTTGGCCTCAACATATTGCAAATTTTGTCTGAGGTGATGGATTTTTATGTAAAATGATTTATTCCATTAGTCATGGTGTGTGTATGGGCCGTTTTGGCTGTCCTTATGAAGATTTTAGACAATTTTTCTTTGTGAGTTTTACTCTGAAAGTTGTCCAAATCTAAAGCACTTGTCAATTTATCATTTGTTGTTGAACTTTTCTTTAACAACAATAATAACATTTCGTCGCCTCGCATGATAAACCTGATCTATAATCAACACTAACCTATTATTCTCTCTATAAAAAATCATGTTGTGTCAGCGCTATACTTTTTTAATCCAGGTCAACACATTCTTTAAATTATTTTAAGCTAAACCTATTTACCTCAAAACAATCAAATTTGAATTCCTCTTATATGCTTCTGAAAAAGAAAGCAGTCAGAATGGATCAGTGCAAACCTCTATTAAGTTGTCATTCTTTACCAGTATGATAGCATAGTATTTCACTGAGCTGTCACCAATTAGTCACAAGGCATTTGAAGAGAAGGTCCAAATTATGCCGATGGCCACTAAATAAATTCAGACTCAGGACTAATAAACAAGGAATATATTTTTTTTACCAGGAAATGAAGTTCCTTTTTACTGCAATTAAGCTCGAAAGTAAATTAAATTTCTCAACAAAATTCACAGTAAAATTACTGAGTAGCTAATTATTCTCAAGGACAGTTTGCACAGTTGGGAATATTAGTATTAAGAAAACTTTTTCACTTGTCCTAAACAACAATCCGACAATGTGACGATATTTAGCTTTAAATAACCATCCTAAATATACAATATTAAGCAAGGATTGTTTTCCAAGAAATGGGCACGGTGCCTTAGAATACCACATGACTTTTTAAGATCTGTGTTGGGAGAATAAAGTTTGCTTTTTATGCTACAAGACCCTGTGACCTTGACCTATGAATGGCTTACCTGAAAATTGAATTAAAAGGCTTCTTTCTTTCTCCACCAGTAACCAGAACACTCACTTGGAGGACAGCAAGTGAAAGCATTCTCAAGATGTACTGCAGAAACAAAATAGTTTTCAGTTACAAACCCCTGTGAACTTGACCTTTGATTGTTGACCTCAAGGTTGATAGGCCTCTTCCTTTCCTCATGGGTTATCAGAGTACCTGTTTNCAATTTCTATTCAATTAACAGGATTATTCGATTATCAGATATTCAATTAAGTGGATTATACTGTATTCTGTTACCAATTTAATGTTTCAAGGCTATGTGACCTTGACCTTTGACCTGTTTACCTCAATGTTGACAGGCCTCTTCCTTTCCTATTGAGTAATCAGAATACCAGTTTGGATGTGTGTATGTATGTATATATATCTGGTATTCTTTAGATATTCTGAACATAATTTAATGTTACAAGCCCATGAAACCTTGACCTTTAGCCTGTTTACCTCAAAGTTGATAGGCCATTTTAGGCACGCATGATTTAACAACTGTGATGCTATTTTAAATTATATGTTTGCTATTTCTTATGCCATAAGCAGATAAAACTTATTTTATGTGTAGTATATGCTTTATGTACCATGTTTTACGAATTGTTAAAATATGAAATAAATGAATGCATGAATGAATATCTGGTATTCTTTAGATATTTCCTTACCAACATAGTTCTACAAGCCCATGCAAACTTGACCTTTAACATGTGGACCTAAAACTCAATAGGCGTGTTTCCTTTCCCTTTCCTCCTAAGTAAACAGCATAATTATATACTTTAATGGTTAAAGATCACAGTGTTCTCTGATTATATATCATGCAGAATGGAAATTGTCTGCAGACTTACCAACCTACCAGTGTCTATTCTAGGAAGGGGGATGGGGGGATTCACCCCCTTTTATTGAAGATATCCCCATATTTTTTTCTTTGGAGGGGGATTTTTTTAAATAGATATTATAAGAAGGAAAAATGTGATACATTTTTAAACTGCTGACAGATGGGAAATTTTTATGAAGGAAGTTGAAGTATAACAGACTGGTCTATTGACTTGATGCCGTCATTTTATGATGAAATTTCACCTGATATACAAGATTTAATGGTCTACACAAACAGAAACACAGCTGGTTAAGAATAGGGTATATAAACAATAAAAACTCCCTGAAATTCCTGGTAAACATATCAAATTATGAATGGGGAGGATTGAAAAAGCATCTGCTAGCTTTCTTTCAAAAATGAATTTATGGACATAACATTTGCAGAGCAATTGGTGACTGTTATGGTTTTGTTAAAGACAAGTGGACTATAAACACAGGCAGAAAGTGGGTGTGATGTTACATTGCTTTTTTTCATTTAAATTCGGGGCCGGAATTCAGCCCCATACCCAATTGAAAAAGGTATATAATTGTCCCAAATGGAACCTAAAAATTCCCTATTTTTTATATAAATATTTTTTAATATTTCAACATTTAGTTCATCTCACATCCACCTTTATAAGTTGAACCTTTTGAAAATATAATCTTCAAAACACTTTGTTAATAAGTTTGAAACATTTGTAAGCAAAACAACAACAACACTATAATTTCCCAATTTTGGTCAAATCACCACGATTTTTACCATGCAATAAAGTCCTGGCCCCATTCCCAAAAAGGTAAAAAAACACACTGTGTAATGGAGTTTTTAAATGACCCCAAACAGAAATAAAAGACCACTATGTATACTATATTCCAGTGGTAATTAATTGCAAACAATTGCATTATCTAATCACTAAAATTTAATGCCAAGAATAGTGTCAAGGCTTCAATGTCACTAAAAGTTAAGGACAACAATGTTCTGTTACTATATTGTAATAAATTTCATCAATGTCTATGTCACTAAACCCAAATGCGAACGATTGCCTGCGTTGCCAAGACATCACTAAGCCCAAGTACCAACAACTGCCTATTATGTAATGGTCTCTGCCACTGAAGCCGAGTACCAACAACTGCCTATTATGTAATGGTCTCTGCCACTAAAACCAACAATTGTCTGCTAGCTATGTCAAGTCATAGTGGTCGCTAGTCGAGTGGTAAAACACTGGTCTACCATTCCAGCGGTCGTGGGTTCAATCCCTGGCTGGGGCACTGGAAATTTCAGAAATGCTTCAAGTGTTTCCCACCCAACTAGAGATGTACTGGTATGAAACCCAGGTAATTCACGCATGTATCGGTGCTATACACTGAGCACGTAAAAGAACCAAGGGATCTATTGGCAAAGAGCTAGGGTATCGCACCCGAATTCCTTGTATCTCAAAAACTGTCTCTTATACCCGCTGTCTCTTCAGCAAAACCAAAAAAGGACCCCATTGGAAATTAGTGCTTGCACTTTCATGGTGTTGTCCTTGACTGCAAGGTCAAAATAAATACAATACAATACAATCGCCCTACCCAAAAATACTAACAATTACCTCTAGTGCCAAACACGCAATTTATCAAAATGCCTACAATTACCTGCCGTGTCAAAGACTTACTTATTTTGAATGCCAGCCATTGTCCTAGATCTACAACGTATTGAGCGAGCTTCTATAACATTATGTTTCAATTAACAGCGTATCAAAATGTTGCATCAAAAGGCGTTTCATGGTAGAGCAAACTAGATAGCCTAACCCTGCCATATCAAAGAAGTAACAATAATGTTGAAATTTACCAACCATATTGCATTAATACCGGCCATATTGCATTAATACCGGCCATATTTCATTAATAACGGCCACATTGCACTAAATACCAGCCATATTGCACCTAAAATAGGCCGTATTGCACTAAATATAGACCATACTGCACTAAATATAGGTCATATTGCACTAAATATAGGTCATATTGCACTAAATATAGGCCAGATTGAAATAAATATAGGTCATATTGCACTAAATACTGGCAATACTGCAGTAAATACCAGCCATATTGCAGTAAATACCAGCCATATTGCACTAAATACCAGCCATATTGCACTAAATACCAGCCATATTGCACTAAATTCCACCCATATTGCACTAAATACCAGCCATATTGAACCTAATATAGACCATATTTCACTAAATATATGCCATATTGCACTAAATATAGGCCATATTGGACTAAATATAGGTCATATTGCACAAATTATCGGCAATACTGCAGTTAATACCAGCCATATTGCAGTAAATACCGGCCATATTGCAATACACTAAATACTAAATACTGGTCAGATTGCACTAAATACTGGCCATATTGTACTAAATATCAGACATATTGCACTTAATACTGGCCATATTGTACTAAATATCAGACATATTGCACTTAATACTGGCCATATTGTACTAAATATCAGACATATTGCACTTAATACTGGCCATATTGTACTAAATATCAGACATATTGCATTTAATACTGGCCATATTGTACTAAATATCAGACATATTGCACTTAATACTGGCCATATTACATGTTGCTGCTCAAGAACATGACAAAGAGGATGGACTACAACAGAATGGAATAACTTAATGCAGCTAGACTTATTGTATTCCCTTATCCTAACAAATTTGCCCATTGCAAGGACGCAAGACTGTCTGAGCCTCATGGTCAGTTCATTTTTCAACGTATTTATGTTATTTAACACAATCAAGTCTAGCTCTTGGAAAATGGGGCTTAATACATGTGTGTAAAGTGTTGTCCCAGCTTAGCCTGTACAATCCACACAGGCTTATCAGGGACAGCATTTTCAGCTTTTATGGAATTGTTTGTTTTAAGGAAAGTCTTTTTTAAACAAAAATCTAGTCTAGGTGGAAAGTGTCATCCCTGATAAGCCTGTGCAGACTGCATTAAGCCCCATTTTCTCAGATTATGACTTAATTCTTTACTTAACAAGAAACCTATTCTTATAGAGGTATGTTATTCCTGTAAAAACATGCTATTTCAGGTTAAACACGTTGGCTTGCCCATGTCACTTATGTTGCAGATGGTTTCTAAATAGAATAATAAGCTGGTACTGTATCCCTCAAGACAAATGAGGTCTACATAATTCATGACATATCTGAGAAACCCGGAGAAGAAAATGAATACTTCTGTATGGCCGATAATGAACCATGACAGAGCTGTCCACCTGGTGATAGATTGACCTATTCATAATTTCACTAGCAGGATTTTGATATCCATTGTAACAATAACACCAATTCTATACTAATAGTTATGCTTTGAGCAAGAAAATACAACAAAGGGAAATAACTCGATAAATATCAAAGAAAGAGTTATGGTTCCTTGAATCTGCACACTCTTTTAAAGTCTTCTTTACTTATACAAAGTTTTCTAGGAATGCATATTAATATATTGTAAGTTTATGATCTGCACAACAAAATTACACCATTTTATTCGGTTCTGCTCATAAAAAATAACAAGGGAAATAACTTAAAAGAACATTAAAGACAGAGTTATAGTTCTTGCATTTGCATTTACCATCAAAGTCCTTTGTAGATCTATGTTAAGTTTCATCTTAACAAATATCTTCAATTTAATGGAATTGCACATTGTGTCAGGAAATTACCAAAGGTTGATTGCTCTGTAAATATTGAAGAAAGAGGTATGATACTTTTCCTGTGTACTTCCACAAAAAAGTGTTATCAATATATAAAGTTTCAGTTGAATCCATTCATTACTTTTTAAGGCCTGCTTTATTTAAAAATATTACTTTACAGTTAAGTTTTTCAACAAAAAGGAAAGGGCAATTACTAAAAAAATACTACATTAAGAGTTATGGTTCTTGTACCATGCACTTTCTTCTCTTAAGGCCCTCTATAAATATGAAGTTTTATTACAATCCCTTCAATATGTATGAAACAAACAAATTAATTAATCTAAGTATACTATTTTTTCTCAGAATTCGATGAGTCGCATCAATGTTAAAGTGAAAATAATTTTGCAAAATAGTGTATTCTTTGTCACATTATTTTATTACCAAATGTCATTATCGATGTTAAAGGAACATATCTTATGTTATAAATCAGTAAAATATTTGTTAACTTCTTCCATTGCATAGTTTTCATAATTATTACCTTATTTTCATAATAATTATCATCCATGTCTTAACACGTGTATATCATACATTTGGCTAAAAAGCAATGTTATGCTTAAGAGCTAATAAATGTTGTTGTTGTTGTTGTTGTTGAATAAATGCTTGGCAGAAAAGAAAGAAAAAAAGAGCAATAACTCTGTGAATATTGAAGATAGGGTTCTGATCCTTCTACTCAACATTTCCCTTAAAACCATCCATCATTATATGAAAGTTGATTGTAATATGTGGCGTGTTCTGAGAAAACTGGGCAAAATGCTTGTGCATAAATTGTCATCCCAGATTAGCCTGTGCAGTCCGCACAGGCTAATCAGGGATGACAATTTCCGCTTTTATGGAATTTTTCGTTTGAAGGATGTCTCTTCTTTGCGAAAATCCAGTTTAGGCGGAAAGTGTCATCCAGGATTAGCCTGTGCGGACTGCACAGGCTAATCTGGGATGACACTTTACGCACAAGTATTTTGGCCAGTTTTCTCAGAACACGCCACATATCATCTGTGCTTCCAGAGTTATGCTCCACACATAAAACTGACTATAAAAAAGCAAAGGGAAATAAGTCCAAAACAACTGATCACAGAGTTATGGTTCTTGTACCCTGCTCTTCCTTTCAATGCCCTCTATCAATCTACCAAGTTTCCTTTAGATACCTTCAATGCTAAGGGTGTTTTGCAATGAAATTCACTTAAAGGGCAATTACTCTGTAAATCAAGAAAAGAGAGTTCTGGTTCTTGTACTCTGCACTTCCTTTCAATGTCCTCTATCAATGTAACAAGTTTCCTTTAGATACCTTCAATGCTAAGGGTGTTTTGCCCTGAAATTCACTTAAAGGGCAATTACTCTGTAAATCAAGAAAAGAGAGTTATAGTTCTTGTACTCAGCAACTGCCTTTTAAGCCTATTTCAGAGAATGAAGTTTCAATTAAATCCTGTAATAATTTTGTTATTATGCTCGGCACAAGATGGGGGACAGACTCAGACGGACAGTTAATAGAGACGATGAGATAACTATATGCCTCCCTCGAGGGGCATACAAAAATAACCATGAACATTTTGTAAATTATCTGCTGATGAGACAAGACTGATGGCTACCATGGGTGTTCCTAATCAGGAATATGATGCAATAGTAAAGCATATAAAGTTCATAATTGGATATTACATTATGGTTTAACCTAATTGGATATTACATTATGGTTTAACATAATTGGATATTACATTATGGTTTAACACTGTGCCGAAATGACTTTTATAGTTGTGCATTAAATATTGTATATCATAGCAAAAAGTGAAGATGATAGAACATTTTAACAGTTAGTTCTAATGATATCTAGTCCAGTAATTACTTTTTATTTTTAATCTCTGAAACCATGGGAAAATAAAGTTTGCAGGAGCAATTTCATAGAGATAACAAGCATAAATGCAGACTTACAACTTCAGGCAATATGTTCTATGGATGCAAAATAATCAAGATTATTTAAGCTTTTTAAGATTACGTAAACAAGAAATGTGTCCACAGGACACGGATGCCCCCAACTGTAAATTTGTCACTACATAAAAGTAT
>VMBQ01010943.1:0-24258 GCA_007657795.1 Dreissena rostriformis | reverse complement strand
TATATAATATATAATTCATAATATATAACATATACTATATATTATATATTATACATTACACATTATACATTATACATTATATATTATATATTATACCTAATGGAGTCCCCATCCATATGTATACACATGATATAATAACAAGACTTATTTAGCATTTTTTCGAACAGACGCCATTTTTTTACGTTGATAAGAGTATGGAAATTACTCGGGGTGTATGGTATTACTCGGGGTGTATGGAAAATATTCCATGGGCACATGACCGCTCTAAGCCAATCGGATAAGGTCATTTTTGTAGGAGTTGAGATATAATAACATAGCCTGAGATGAGCGTTAATGAAAACTATGTAACTCGATCACTGTTGAATCCGAATATCACTTTGTAACATGCTCAATCTATACAGAACTTCGAACAAAATGTTGTATTCGATCCAAATACTACAGTAATAAACAATGTTGCAAGATTCGTTATTGGTGCTAGGAAACTCCGTGAAGCAAAATTAGAAGTAGTTGCTGCTTCTTAAATTAATATTGAATGAACCCCTAAATAAATTGACTATGCATTACTTGTTTTTTTCTTACCAAGTTGTTAGAACATATACTGTTGTACTTAATGTTTGAATACTTCTCATGGTAATTATGTCTATTTACAATTTTTTTATTGTGTATTGCACTGATGCACTTAACATTGACTTTATTTTGTGAACTTGTATGTAAATGGTCAAAGGCGCCTTGCCGATGTTCCAATAACAATTTGGAAACTTGAACGTGTTAAACTAATGCGGATTTTTAAACTTGGAATATAAGTAATAATCTTGATTTTGTATGTTAGTCTAAATGCAGGAATGATTTGATTATATGAATATACGTTTATTCTAGATATGTATAGGAATGTTTAAAACCTTTGATGAACTGTACTGCATTTGTTGCAGAATTTCATTTGTGTTTTTTTCCTGATACCGTTTACTATGATAAATATTCATTAAACGTATGTATTTGATGAATCAACCTGTTGTTTAGTTCCATTACATATTGACACCAATATGAAAATTGGAAATAACTTAAGTTTGTAAACATGTAAAAGAAAACGTAACTGTACAAAATTCTGTTAAAAAATACCACTTTATGAAAACGGAACGTTTTCCGTACTTCCTTTGAAATAAGTCTATGTATATAATGTTTAGCCATTGATATTATGTAAATTATGTTTTGTTTGTGTCACCCATGTGCAATATTCCTGCGTCTAACTACTGTGAAATGACCAACTGACAAACATGTTTACAAAGTACAACGGTCAAATTACAATAAGTTTAATTATATAAATACATATATTTTATTATTTTTTAGCGTTATGTAAATTTGGATTTACTGCTTTTTGAAATATAAAATTTGTGGTAGAGACGCAATTGTTTAACATTATTATAGACTTGAAAAGGGAATGGTAACCAAAAGAGATATGAAACCTTCAAACCCTCAAACCCGCCAACTGGCCAACAAGAATCAACGACCAAAATACCCGCCGAAACGACAAAAAGGGTAACAAATCTCACAATTGTTGCATCGGTACGCTTTTTGTCATTTTGGTGGGTGTATTTGTTGTTCTTCTGTGTTTGCAACCTTCTTCAACCCTGCCAGAACGATAGCAGAAATCATCCACCGTATTTTTCTGAAACTCATCCTGTTACCGAATGTTACGTAAAGCAANAATTATGTTGTAAAATGTTTAAGATCACATAATTTGCAAAAATGTACTGAGATTTCATGTCAAACACTGTTATTTGGGTAAACAAGTATTAACATGACCGATATTATGTTATTTGGGTGAACAAGTAGTAACATGACTGATATTTATATTCGTATTCTTGAAATTAAAAAGTTTATATTTGTATGCAAGAGAAAGGGTCTTTTACCTTCAATAAGGGGGCTGAATCATTATCTTTGCGTAGCATGGATAAAACAAAATATCAAGAAAAGGAACTACTAAACTGGTTAATTGTAAAACTTTTTGTAGATCAATAAAATAGTGTTATTGTAAATTGCGTTGTTTGCTTAAAATATTTAATACCATGGTTGTTTGATTAATTTTTATAATTGCCTGAAGTCAAAACGTTTGATTAAAGTTTATTATTTTCTGAAGCCCAAACATTTTAATTTTTTTGTATCACAACGTGATATTTGTGTATGTGTCTGTGTGTGTGTGTGTGAACTGTATGATTGTGCCTATATAATTGAATGCATGGATTTTATTAACCTCTTTTATATCAACCAAGTTGAATTGTTAAAAAACTATATTGTATACTAACAAAATAACAAGTAAACTAACGATACAATTTTTAATGTATGGAGGTAAATTAACGCTATGAATTCAACAAAAATAAAGTGAAACTTCAATATTGTTTAAGTCATTTTTCATGACGAAGGTTTTATTGAAGCACACCAAAAACACGCATTTTATTTTATATAAGCATATGGTGATGCTGTTTATGCAATAAATGGATGTTTACGTTTGAAATTAAAAGATAATAATTCTTATAATTAAAAAAAGTCGTTTTCAGAAACCATGTCTAAAACCTTGATGAGACCCTTGAATTGCACTAACCTTAAACATATTAACCGTCAGTAAACTTATTTTAAATATAAAAAAAAAATCTTAAGATAATCTTTCAATGTGAGTAAAACAATATTTTATAAATTTATTTAGAATTATACCTGATTGTGAATTATTCCGTTTTAAAATATATATCCATATTTAAAAAAAACACACTAGTAAATCCACTGATTTAACAGAAGCGCCCGCCGCTTCAGCCACAGATAAATCCCAACGTTGTTTAATCCAAGTTCTATCCATAGCAAAATCCACTGTAAGACTGATGGTTACGAGCTTAACAAGGCGGATATATCGTTGCGCAGTTTGATCTTTCCTGTTCTCTGATTGGCTGTAACGTCATTCAAGTGGTTTGTTATGGTATTTTACATGTTTCAACTAGAAGCGATGACTAAGTCAGCATTTTATTAATATTACGAAACTAAAAACCCTTAATCGGCCTCTCAGTTGATCAATGAGCAAGTTGTTTCTTGAACGGTTGAATGTAAACCATTATATTGCAATACAACATGGAGGAGACACTAAGGGCATTCAACAACATGTCCAAACTCTGACGCGCATATGGGCTGACATTGTTTGCAAATATTATTTTTCCCACCATAGAAACGTATCAGGACTGACGACGTGTGCAAAAAGCATGTCATGCCATGTTTTCCGCAATGCGCATGGAGATACAGACAAAAATAAACATGAGAAGGTTTCTTTTTTTCCTAAACATGCCCATGTCAAGATCTGTGACGTGTTCATGCCGATGTCTGCACAGCAAACTTGTTGTGTAGCTACTGTTGCCACCAACAAGAAGATCTATATAAGGATGCTAACTCAAGAAGCAAATCCACTCTTCCAGACAGGATTAAAACGAAGAAAACATCATGGTAGGAACGGAATATAATTATATGAAATAACCTGCTGTAGTGTCGTTATTTATTTTTTTTTAATTACTTGTGCAATTGGGATTAAAGTGTTTGGATTTTAGACGCGTTTGAACGTTTGGAATTTAATAATGGAAGTCAAAATAATGGATTATAGAACATACAAACAAGTAATGGTGTTGCATTTGCTCGATACATTATTATAAGTGGAACCAGTCGGATTTTTTAATGGATTGGACAATTTAAGATATATGTTAAATAATGGTATTGTTTAATTGGTACGCGAATCCGACCACTTTAAAATTAAAACCAATGAAATATGTCTGGCATACATGTTTCAAAGGCACGTTAATGTAAGATTAATCCACCATGGTATCGGGAGCAAGAAACCCAAATAAATATGACTGTTATTTAAGTATTTATGTTATAAATATCATGCGTGAAACTTGTTCACTGAATAATACTTGTAAGCATACCATTAAGTATAGTTTAATTTACAGAATGAACTATCATAACTAAATTAAAAGATAATTAATGTTTATTAACATAATCGGATTTATTTTTAATAATTATTTGCACGCAACTGAAGCAAATACAAAATATAATTAAGATGTTATAATACATGTAAATACAAGCATATTCTTAAAACGTTGAACAAATATAGTCGCGGAAAACCGACGGGGCGAGTACAAACCTTCTCCTGATGTATCAGAGTTTTATTTTAAGTAAATTTTTTAAACATGTTATGGTTGAACTTAAGGCGTGTTGATCACATGGCATATGCCTGCCTCACTTGGCTCAGCAGAATTTGTTGCATGTTTAAGTTAGGAAAGCTGTCCAAATTAGTTGTACTTTAAATGGGTATAACAGAAACATTTATTTTTTACTTTTTTTCGTCTAATATAACACGCGCTTTACAATTCGTATTTTATTTCTTTGTCTGTATACATTTACGCCTCCCTTTAATATCTCGTTATTTATTTTGTAAAGAAATATGAGGTTGATGCACACCGTATTTTCCCCCAGAGGTCAAACGATCATTTTACCGGTGTATACTGCTATAACAAATGGACATTGGATTGTTTTTTGTGCAATATTTCCCTAGCACAGTCAACAGTAAATATTTCGCTATTGAAGTGGGATTTCATCGATTAGAGACTCCTGGCTTGTTCGAAAACATTAAAATCGTTTCTGTTTTTAAATAAGTTTGGTTGTGGTAAATAAAAACCCATTCATGTTGAGAAAATCTTCATGTCTTTGTCGAATGCGGTATCCAATTGGCTGATCAGTTTGTTTGAACGACAGCCAGCGCGTATTCAATCAAATGTAAATACCAAAGTCGAGAGCATGTATGGTTAAGATGAAGAACCGCCTTCTGCGTCTGTCATCGACATCAAACGAAATTCATGGATACCTTGTGGTTGATAGTTCATCAAAGTTTCAAGTTACCGGTATACCATATTCCGTTCATATTTAATAGTTTTTCCTTAATTTCCATACTGTGAAAGGTTTCTGTAATCACCACAGCTATTATAATAAAGTGATCTATTATAAGCTAGTTCCATTAATTATTTCCTTCCGAATAGGTTGTTATCTTTCCTTACAATCAAGAGAAAAAGTTGTATTTTGTATAATTTAACGCGAGTGTATTACGTGGTTAGATGAAAGATTACACAAGGTTGTAAGCTGGTATATGCATTATTTTTTTAGTTTGTGACGTTAATCGCTTCATTGGGTGCATTCCGTCCTTTCTTACTGAATCCAAGTTAATTAATATGCGCTGACTAATAACTCAATAATTTTGAGATTTTACTCTCTTCGGTTTACATGTCAATTTTTATCAGACTAAAATTGCTGCTTTAAATCACTAGTGAGCGCTCGCGCACAAACATCTACGTATAATTAAATGTTAGAGAGAGAGGATAAGGCAGACATTGGTCACGAGTTCAATGTTTTATTACATACTGATTCCATCATGGTCATTGTGCAATCTATATTGCAGCATAAACGTCGCCTCAATATGAGTTTCTTTAACCCTTGTGCATGCTACTAGTGTTTTATTATTAACCTCGAATGTATACACGTAATTGGGTAAGGTTATTACCACTGCCTATTTAACAACTGAAAACTTGACTGTAAGTTTTTTACATTAAGGCCGTGTTTCGATCGTAAAGCATGTTAATAAATAGAATATGTACAATAAATCACCCGTCTCCTATTCCCATACATTTAAGTGGTCCAATATTGTTAAAGTTGAATTAGGATGTTACATTGCGGTATATTATATCAATGGGTCCTAGCAATGCAAATAGTTGATACGAGTAGGGTAGGCTTTGTATTTTTCATTTATAAATTTCCTTTTGTTCGAAACTGTAAAGTATGGACATTTTGCAATTTAAATTTACGCAGCCTGTTCAATACGGTTGTGTTCTAGATATTCCCATTCTAAGACGAGTCGCGTTCTGAGAAAACTGGGCATAATGCATGTGCGTAATGTGTCGTCCAAGATTAGCCTGTGCAGTCCGCACAGGCTAATCAGGGACGACACTTTCCGCCTAAATTGGATTTTTGGTTAGAAGAGACTTCATTTAAACGAAAAATGTCATAAAAGCGGAAAATGTCGTCCCTGATTAGCCTGTGCGGATTGCGGACGACACTTTACGAACATGCATTATGCCCAGTTTTCTCAGAACACGACTCAAATATATATAAATCGTTTAAATGTCTAATCAACTTTAACACATTATAAAATAGGCGTTTAAAAATGACTATGGCAAGTTTTGTATAGCTGATTAAATGGGATCCGTTACGGTGTAAGGTATTTATATATTCACATCAGCTTTGCGTGTATGGATATATTTTTTTAGCAAAGACTACTGTTATTATTTTGATGTGTGTTGTTTAAACAACTTAAGTTTTAGTCATTAAAGGTTTTCGGCAATATATAAGCAAGTAAAATGTTAATGAATCCATTTAAAACGATAAGTAAGGTAAACTGAAAATATGCCGCAAAAATTAGTTGTTTGCTATATACGAGGTTAAACACAGATGCGCTTTTTTAAGTATGATAATTCACATGAAAAAGTCGATGAAATGTGTTATTGCCACATGAGGATGATTTATTAGATATATAGGAATATGGAATCTCCAGAAACACTATTACGAGAAAAAAACGTTATGTCTTTTATTTACGGCATATGACAAATCCATATACAATACAATATTAGACATACAATACAATATTATACATACAATCAGTATTAGAGCTGAGGTCACACCCTTGGAACGATAAATGGAAGACATACGTACATTTATTTCCGGAAAACAATCTAGATGTATTTAAAATACAACTGTGTGCTAGTTCATGAAGTCTTTTGATAAACAACATTAACACTGAATAACTTAAATTTAGAAGTGTAAATACGTGTATCTCCAGTGAGATTTATAATATCACTTTATGTATGCATTTGACTAGTTATACGATTAACAGGTATCTATTGCCTAAATAAAGGTTTATCTTCAATGAATTTATAGACGTTTTCATTTTAACCCATATTGTCACGGAACACACATTAAAGTATAGAATATAATCATAAAGTCATTCATAACATGGTTATCATATCTAAAATAATTATTATTGTATGATTGAGTAAACACAATTATCATACTGGATGTTAAAACCATACGTAAATGGCATACAAATTAGTTTTAAAATAATTTTTATTGTATGATTGAGTTAACAATATTATCATACTTGCTGTTAAACTCACATATAAATTGTGTAGCGAAACTTAAACGCTAATTTAGTAAATTATTAATTAATAACATATTTGTGGAATGTTTTGTGGAATGTCGCATATCGAGCTACATAAAATGATGAGTAATGCAAAAGGTACCCGAGATGGGGAAAACTAAAATCAATTAGTGATAAACTCATCGATTTTGTAGCCGCCAGCAAAGTTATGATATAAGCATGTCGAAATGAACGATAGTAAGAACTAGTTTCACTGGTGTAGACCCGAGTTGTTGACATGTTGAATAATATGGTTACACTATACTAACAAATTCTTGCCGGTTGTATCACCGCACAAGCGGGTATAAAACCAGCAGCTAAAAACGTAGAAGGAAGACTAGGGTAGACATTAGAACATTTAGTATCTTGGTTATTGTATAAATTTATTATTTGGGAATTAAAAAGAAATTGAAATTAATTAGAGATTTGTGTTTTAAATATCTTTAGAATCTTGTGTTCATAAAGAGACTTGTTTTATTAACTCCGTGACAATATACTTACTTGTTTAAACTGTGATGTGTTTTTTATAAGACTATTGTTGATAATAAAAATATGCGTTTTTTTACTTTCGATCGGCGGCGAAAGTATCTCTACATATGAAGATTTGGGTTCTTTTATTTTATTATTTGAATATTTTACTCGCGAATTATTATTTGACAAATATATTTAAATGACAAACACTTTTATATTGCAGTCAGCCATAGGACATTTTGTCACAGTTTTTGTGGTGTTGGGCCTTGTGGGATCCGCATTTTCAGGTAAAAACTAAGTAAAGCTAGTAAATTGAACCTGTACAAATAATAAATTACGTTTCAGAACATACAACTGAAATCTTTTATAATTCAGTTAGTGAACATAACCGACAGTTGATGTCGACTGGTCTATTTTTATACAATTTATTGTGTGCTTGTGTTATCATTTCGACGAGAAACAAATTAACTTTATATATATGTACACCATTATAGGACAAATAAATGATAATTCTTAAATAACTGTTGAAGAATACGCGTGTGTCGAATGGTATCAGCACATAATGATTACTCCGTGTCGAATGACTCATAGCGATTAAAAGCAAATATTCATATTTTATTATCAGCCATTTACTTGTTATATTCTAGCGGCGGCATTGGGAGCGGCGTGTACTGCTGATGGAGATTGCACAACTACCGCCAATGCGGGGAAGTGCACTAATCTTGTATGCGCGTGTAGTACTGGGTTCGTGGCAAACACTGGCAACACGGCATGCTCAGGTAAAAGACGATAGCCCAATGTATGTACTATTTTATACCAAAGTAAGCAAATGTAAAACAGTATACCGATAACTTGTACACGTTTTTTAATCATAGTGTATTCATGTCACGACAACAGAAGGGACCATCTACAGAAAGACATACAGTGTATTCAGACTTATACAACAGTACATCGCCTTAATACTCCATTATCACGCGCTTAATCGAATTTCAGCTAAGGTTGCACTTGACGCAACATGCGCATTTAATGCTGAGTGTGCCCTAACACAAAACGCTGGGACGTGTACAGCAACGAAATGTGTATGTAACACCGGGTATATCGCCAATGCTGGTAAAACAGCATGCCAAGGTAAATGAATTGTGTATATTTTAGATTCGTTTTATGTATCCATTCGACTCATATTAATTATATTGCGCTGTAGCACTAAAACCAATAATGGTATACTCAATATTCCCGTCATTATTATGCGAGTGTTAATCCAGCTACACTGCTAACACACCAAATACCCGCCAACAACACGCCAGAAACGTATTGCGTTTGTATGTAAGCTCCACATGAATCTAAAAGTACATGTAAACAAAGCAAATGTGAAAAAATAAACCGATAATTTATATTAATATCGGTAATTGCTGTAATTGCATTGCTACATTCAATGCGTCTGTTTCTGGTTGTATTGTGTTCGATAATGTTATATTTATTCTTTCAAAATGCCCTTAAAATCATGTTGAAAAGGGGTTGCCAAAATGTTTACATTTAACACAGAATACCAGTTTAATATTCGTGTATAATGTAGAACGTATCTGTATTACAGTATTTCAACTTAAAACTTACATATTTATTAAAAATATACTCTTAAAAGAATGTCGCTGTCAAAACACTTTATATTCACTAAACCATCTGCGCCATAACCACGTTTGAATTGTTGTTGTATTTAAAAATAATAACAGAATGTCTTTCACACGTACACAATCATCACCACGAAAATTGTGTCACTATCATGTTTGACTACATTGTTAATTAGTGTACACTGAACCACAGCATACGCGCGTTTTTTAATTCTATCGCATAGTTTTTTAATGTCACGACAAAACATAGGGCGATAAAGATTTGCCCTTGTCTTCTCATGAGTCCGTTGGCGTTTGTATTCTCTGTAGTATAACGGAAAAAACTGGTAAAATGTTATTATCATGTTCAACCTTTTGTGTGCGCGCATATACTTTTTAAGCATAGTATTTTACATTAGCTGTGGTATTTCGTTTGTATCAGCAAAAAATCACTTTTGTGCTTGTGTGATATACGACTTAAAACATATTATTATGATATGATTCGTAAAGACTATATTCGGATCTCAAAATATCCCTTGGTATGTACACCATGTTTACTCGTACAGCCTTGTGTCACATGAATATTCCCCTTTTTGACAAACGGTTGTTACCACAAGCTAGTTGTTATAATTCTCGTGTCTACGAATTATTGTTGAGCGAATGAGCTACTAAGTGGGAACGAGTGACTAAGTCGTTGTTACGACCTAAAAATAAGCTAATCTGTCATCTGTGCCAAAGTACGTCATGGTTTGTTTAACCTCATGTAAATTTCCGAATGAAAACAAATACTACAACCATTATTATATTAATTATCGGATTGTTTAAGAAAATGTATCTTTAATTTAAATGTGTTGGGAAACATTTTTTTCTTGAATTCGTTATAACGACATTTGTATTACGCGTAAATGCTGAAAAAGGATTAAGTCTCCCAGTATGTTCGATAGTGTGTCATTTATCACTTACGAACTTCAAAACCAACGAAACTTATGCAAGTTCATATAACATTTCGTATTTGAACCAATCGTCTTCTTTGCAACATGCTTGAGGGATTCCATCCAATATAATATAGTTCAATCAGATAATTAACTCATTAACATGATGATCACCTACTGTTTTACAACGCAGCTGCCTTGGGGACAACATGTGCTGCTAACGGCGACTGCCTTGGGACTACGAACGCTAATGTGTGCACGAACCTCAAGTGCGCGTGTAAAACCGGCTATGCTGCAGACACTGCTGGAACAGCTTGTATAGGTTGGTGTCGTGAGTCATTGTAGTGTTTGTTTACGATTTGTATCAGTATTATAATTAAATTAACCTCAAATAATTCAAAGATGTCATGTTTGACATTATACTAATTTTTAAAAGACGCCGGGGCTCTTAAGGGCACATGCTCTGTTTCTGATGATTGTACTGGAACTACCAATGCTTATGTTTGTACAAACAACAATTGTGAGTGTACATACGATTGGAATAAACTATATTCGGAACTCGTATTAGTCTACAGATACTTAACACATGATTAACTACTGTTTGAAAATGCAGTTAGTGGTACCTTGGGGGCAACATGTGCTACTGCTGCCGATTGCACAGGGACTGCGAACGCTAATCTCTGCACGGCCCTAAAGTGCGCGTGTAAAACCGGATATACCGCAAACGCCGGTGGAACAGCTTGTACAGGTTGGTATCGTGAATCGTAGTATTGCCTGTTTTTTTATTTCTGCTCGTATTACAACGTGCCTGGGTTGGGTTTCGCTCGATTAGGCAATCAACAGCTCTTGTTAAACTCATATTGAATCAAAGTTAATTGATCTGAAATAACGAAAGATTGTTTTGTTTTAAATAATAATAAGTGTTTTAACAGCTACCATTAAAACTTATTGAACCATATTTACATGTGATTGGCATAGACTATATTCGGACCTCAAATTATTCTACAGATAATTAACAAATTAACACAATTGGCATCTACTGTTTGAAAACGCAGCAAATGGTATCTTGGGGGCAACATGTACTGCTGCCGCCGACTGCACAGGGACTCCGAACGCTGATGTCTGCACGGGCTCCACGTGCGCGTGTAAAGCCACTTATACAGCAAACACCGCTGGAACAGCGTGTCTAGGTTTGGTATCGTGAATACTAGTATTGATTTGTTTAATTAAGTATGCTCATATTAAAAAGTGCCTCAATTGGGTTTCTCGTGATAAGGCATTCAACAGTACTTGTACAATGCATATTGAAACAGAGTAAATTTATCTAAAATAACGAAACATTATATTGTTCGTAGTAAAACATTTTTTTACAGCCACCAGCAAAACCTATTGAAACATATTTACAAATTATTTGAATAGAGCTGTTTCGGAACCCAAATTATTCAACAGATTGTTAACACATTAACACGATGACCATCTACTTTTTGAAAATGCAGCTACTGGTGCCTTGGGGGGAACATGTGCTGTTGCCGGCGATTGCACGAAAACTACGAACGCTGATACGTGCCCGGCGGCCCTCAAGTGCGCTTGTAAAGCCACCTATACCGCAAACACTGCTCAATCAGCTTGTATAGGTTGGTATAGGGAATAATATTATTGTTTGCTTTAATGATGTCTGCTTGTATTAAAACAAGCCTTTTTTGGTTTTCGCTTGATCAAGAAATCAAGTAGATAGTAGATAAATATATACTTTCTTAATCAGAGTAAATTGATTTCAAAAAACGAAAACATGTTTTGTTTTAATGAATGACTGTACTGGAGCTAACAATGCTCATGTTTTTACAAAAAAAACAATAACGAGTGTAGAGCCACTTAAACCACTGTAAGAAACAAACACTGCTGAAGCATGGTTACACTTGATTGGTATAAACTAAATTCGGAACTCAAATTATCAACCATATATTAACACATAAACACGATGACAATCTACTATTTGAAAATGCAGCTACTGGTGCCTTGGGGGGAAGCTGCTCTGTTGCCGGCGATTGCACGGGGACTACTAACGCTGATGCTTGCACGTCCTCCAAGTGCGCGTGTAAAACAGGCTATACTCCAAACACCGCGGAAACATCTTGCAAAGGTTTGTATGGCTATATTTCGGCTAATTGTTGTAATTATTAACATCTTCTTACACCTACATTTATTAATATCAATCGGGCATCTTTTTACATGCGAGTGTTGTTCATACACGAATACAGACCTTACACATACATGCCACGTATCTTAACTGAAGTTAAGGATTTTCCACGGCATTGAGAAAACAACATCCAATGTACCTGATAAATTGACAAGACGAAAATATACATGCATCGTCATGTTAAAGATTGGGTTAATGAACCATAATATATTAGTATATCATACAATTTTATTTTGATCTTCACATACCCCGCGAAGTTTGTCAATGTTTGTGACAAAGTGACTATAGTTTTCATTACTGGATGTAAATTATTTTGTGTGAACAATCTAATATCGAAATGCCCAATTTTATATCTATAGCGACCGGTGCTCTTAGGGGTACTTGCACAGTCAACGCCGACTGTACCGTAACTACTAACGCTGGTACCTGCACATCCAGCAAGTGTGAATGCAACACTGGATACACCGCCAACACCGACGAGACGGCTTGCAGTTCTGGTAATATAAATTATTAAATATGGTCACTAAACGGATTACAGACCATCGGACACTGTTTTATTGACAATAGCTTAAGCACCTCAGAAAACTATGATTTTATGATTTTCATTTTTGACAATATCAGACAGTGAAGGTAGAAAGTCTTATTATTTAAGATCAATAAAATGTATATAATTATCACTCGCATCGCCTTAACATTTTGAACTTGATGTTTCTTCAATGTTGCTAAATAAATTGCGGCGATTTTGCTATTATGTACCACTAAATAAAACAGCATTGTTGATCTTCTCAATCAATTTACTAGTAAACTGTTTGACGATTTAATATTCGTGCCGCATGGAAAGGGAGATAACTCGAATGATTACGTGTAGATGTAGACAATTGTTATTTGTTATATTGTCAGTGGACTGCAACGTTTAAATATAGAGCATTTATATAGTATATCATCAACAATACCATGCAACAATCAATATAGTGCATTATGTTTACATCTTGACTACTTTGGTAGAGTTTGGAATGGTAGAGCGTTCTTTCGATATGTGATTTACGTATTTTAATGTTTACGATTCTTACTACAAATCATATGACAATAATAGCACAATTGCATTTCGAAAATATGATACCAATACAATGTTTGTTGCAGGAGTGATGACATTGGCAGCAACATGGATGATGCTGATGATGGTCATTACAACCTCACTGAGCAAGCTGTAGACGGAACGCATCAACACAGAACGCATACCTGATATTCAAACAGACATCAGAACGTTTTGTTAATGATAAACTCTTTCATATTTAAAGTGATTCAATATTAATGTAATCATGACTAACTTAAGTGTTGCGTCCATGTTCTTTTTTAAATGACCTACAAACAACTAATGGTCAAACTAGTATTTGTATGCAAATTAATATTTAACAAGTCCATGGTGATGTCGTTATTGATCTGGAATTGTTCTTTTCAAGCAAGAACAAGTATGGGTTTTATGACAGAAATGATCCATGGACGGATACTAGATATCATGGACCAATAATGAGCTCTTACTGATGTATCAATGAAAAACCAGTTATTGTGTTCGTGCTTTATGTGCGTGCTGTTGAAATCATGAAGTAATGACTAATGTCATGCTGATGTACATATTTTATAATAAAGTGTGCGTAGTTATATATGTGTTATTGATTGAATCAATGTCTTTACATTGCATGGCAATACACCACCAAATAGACTTAATTCTCAAACACATTTGTTATGACAAACACGCTATTTATATTGTTTATATATGAAGAAGATATAGCGCTTATTATTTGGAGCGTACTTGAAATCTAAATAGATTACATTGAGTAGCTACATGTGTAGTGTAATCATTGCTCAAGTCTTGCGTAATTTCATTTAATTTTAATTCAATTCTTGTCACGTTAAATGCTGCTCAAAATGTTTCAGTGTAAGGGACGCAAATCGTGCATGTGCCACAGGGCTTTGTGGTTCGCTTGCAATTAATACATTTCACAAAGACTTCGGGGGAAGATATATATGTCTTGTGATTTATTTGTCAATATAAACTTTACAAACGTTATATCTCGTATTGTGAATGTTCAACGTAAGTCAGTAATTATTTTAATAAAGTCACATATCCATAAGTACCTATTTCTCGAACCACTGAACTCCCTAGACGCAACTTGGAAAGGCGCACGCTGTCATTTATTATACAATATGAACTGGGACTAATTTCGCCCTGTGTTTATACCAAAAGTGACTTAAGGCCTTCGTGGTTTTCCGGAAGTTTAACTTAAAAATCATGACGAAGAAAAATATTTAAGTCCAGTAAAAGTGACACGGCTTTCATTAACAATGTATGTATAAGGCAAATCAAAGCGATATTCAGCCATAATCAGCCTTTCAAACTACCATATATCCATATGGTAAGGAAAGAACTGTTTAAAAAAAATGTGCATCTTAAATAATAACGGTCAGTTAGAGTTTCAGTGTATGTTGGTCACGTATGTTGTACAAGTATTACAGACATGCAAATATGCAAAACTGTACGTTCATATTCATAATAAATACCTTACCGTGTGAATGATTAAATTACCCATGAATTATAATTGTATACTCCAATTATACTGAAGGCAAACCTGACAAAGATCACATATAAAATAAGTGTATTTACTTTCAATATTTAAACAAATATTAAAAAAGAAAATTTCAGCTTCAAAAAAGTGAATTGTATTATTATGATTTTTTTTTAAAGATAGCACTCTTAAAACGTTACCAAGTAGGAGTCAAAAAACAAATCACCCTATTGAGGCATTTTTCATAAAGCTTGTCACTTTCGTGAAAATAGCTATTATGCAGATAACGGTTAGGACCGTTTCGTAAAAAAAAATCGTAATCTAACAACACACTGCTACAGTGCGTGCTCTAATGAGTATTATATTTTGGGCCGTTGTTTTGTATTAAATAATAAATATAGTTGCAGTTGTGACTTGCGGTATCATTTCGAAAGCATCAACACGCAACAACACACACACACACACACACACACACACACACACACACACACACACAAACACACATGTGTTAATTAACCCGATTTATACAATTTATGGGTATCGAAAAGTGCCTTTAAATGTGATTTAGTGTGCAACCTTATGAGCCGAGTAAAAAAAAAAATAGCGCTTATTGTACATTTACGAATTATAACGATTCACGTACGTCAATGCGTCAAGCGAGCATTCATCCTATATACTAGCATGTTTATACGCCCATTTGCACGTTCAGTACGTATGGCTTAGCGGTCATAAGTCGCAATAAAGAGTTTTACCGGACTAGGGACTAATACATTCCGTTAAAGTACACAAGCAGTTAGACAAAGTTGTAAGCTATAATTGTCATTTTTCGTCTGAATGTGTCCTTAGCATTTCAATGGTGAGCGGTTTAATGTTGGGTGTGTAAGATTGTATAGTGATACATTTAATTTGTTTAATTCGTACGCTGGTTTTAAAACTGGACAAACCAAAGGGGTCACATTATTATCATAGATTTATATAGTAAAAAACGGAAATCACAAGTCACATCGCTTTGATATTTGGTATGTAACAGCAGATAGTAGTCCGCAAAACTGGACATCGCCATCATAAAAACTCACTGACGATACTTTTCTAAAACTTGGTGGACAAATTAATCACAATGTGATGATTATACGCGAATCATGTCACTGCTACTAAATTGGAGGTAAATGGTCTTAATCTTTTATTTCCATATGTAAATGTGTATTTCCAAGGTGATCATATGATGTACTATATACAATGCTTAGGCTTCTAGGTAACAGGTCCCTATCACAACTCATGGCAAAAACGCATGGCCAAAACCAATTGCTTACTCAAAACGCATTTTTGTTTGACATGTAATGACAATAACTCAAAAAGCTGATGTCCTTGACCATATTTAAGTCAAGTTAAGGTTAACGTCCAAGATTTAATTCAGGCTAAGGATTGCGTGCTACAATTATATGTCTTTGTAAGTATCACCAATGTTCAATTGAAAGGTCACACGTGACTGCGAGGTCAACATCCAAATAAGTATGGCATTTTTTGTAAAATGCAGGTAAACGTTTAAGTACAACAACAACATTTATCTGCTAAAGATATGTTTCGCAAAACCTTTGTAAATAAAAGTGTAGCAACCAAACAAATACCCAAAAAAAACGCAAAACTGTACATATGTGGTTATGGTCTTTACACTTAATTACCATACCTATGAATGTGATCAGACTTTAAGCAAGTGCGTTTCCTTTTACAGAAAAATTCCGATAGATGTGTGCGTGCAAACAATCCTACAATGTATATGTATACATATTAAATATAATTGATTGAAACGTAATGCATGTGCTTTGTTTTTGGCTAAAAGGACATTGACACATGCCCATAAGAATGGCCCGCATTTAGTAAGAATAATTTATCGGTATACACTTACAGATGACAGGTTCAGTTTTGAGAGCAACAAATCCATATATTCATTTAATTACAACTGGTATTCAATTGAATCTTTAAACACATCTTTGGGGCGATTATGTGAAGGTCAATGTCCAAGATCCATGAAGTTAACCTAAAATATTTCAGTTATTTGTAAAATGAATTCTTAGACAATTCATGTTAAGGTTTGTACATATCTCGGTATCTCCTACAGGCATACATTTCAAACTTCACAGTGGTCTTCCGTGTCACATGTAAAGGTCAATGGAACTAATACCTTATTAAAACAACTTCTTGACATTTAAGAATTACATTTTCATAGACCTTATATACTCCTACAAAACTTTAACTTGGACTATGTTCACACTCTTGTATACAATTGCTATTCTTAATTGTTATAGTTTTTGTATACGTAAAAATCTGATTCCATTTGAATCAATACGACATCAACGGGTACTGACGTTCAGAAATACCTTTATGAACTTAATACATATAAAGAGAAAATAAGTATCAAACGTAAAAAAGTCATTATACTATTAAAACATGAATCATAATTACTTTAAGTTTTCGGACACTAAGTGTTTGGACACAGCTCGTATTAGCCAAAATAATAAGTTTTGTGACAGTCAGTTTTCGGATTCCCATATTGTTTCTATAATTAATAACACTAAATTAACGGATGGTAACATTTGATCAAAATTCTTCCAATATATGTATCCCGGAAAACAAACAATGTTTGAAACAACCCACTAATCTGCTGGTACAAATAAAGCTGACCCACAGTTATAATCCTTTCAAAATTACACACCGTATCAACCGTTAGGATTTAAAGTAAGCTATCATTGGTTGATATAGTGGACCAGCGTTGTTTGTACCGGGGTGATTAGTGTTTTTTTTTAAACTCGTGCTTTTCCGGGATACGTCTATTTGCATTCATCCGGTGACACATCCAACGTGTGTTATAAAACCTGAGTACGGTCATGAACTTGGCAGATGAATGCAAGAGGTCAGTGGACCATTACATTTGCGCTATCTGTGTAAATAAACATGTGATAAAAGTGACATTAGACGCATCTTTCACTGTTGAATTGAGCTAAAAAGAATTAACATGTCAAAAGAGTTAGTTAAAATGTGGTAACTGACCAATTATCTGCAACTCATCTTGCTATCATGTGTTTATAAAAATATATATTATATTCGATATTTTACATGACTGTCCCAGTCCTCTAAGCCGAGCGGAACTGACGCGTATTTACGAAAGCGATACGATTTGAGTCTTTCTCATTAAGTCACGTTACTGACACCTCATTTATAATATATTTCTTCGAAGAAATATGGGCGAAGATGTGGTTGACAGAGACACGAAGGTAAATGTATTCATAATTTCAGAATTGTCATATGTTTTCGCGGTTATATTATTTTGTTCCCAATATTATTTACGAAAGCGATACGGAAATGTTCCGTGAGTCACGTGGCTAATTAGTTATTCGTGCATCGATTGGACGCAAAACGAAACAAAAATGGCTGACGAATATGGTCAGGAAGAAAAGGTGAAAGTGATAAGGCGAAGAATCACGGCCTCACCGAAAACCGAAACCAAAAGTACGGTTGATATTCAAATGCATAATTTTTCTCTTTCCGGGCTATTGTTTTAGTATGTTGATGCTGCATTAACAAATATAAGTGTATATGAAGTGAAAACCCAAAAAAATAAACAACGGTTGCGATAGACACCTATAAACATAGCATATACTGTTAGATGCGTTTAATGTCACTTTAATAGGGGCTTCACTCGATAATTTAAGTAAATATGCAGTTAAAGCGATAGGAGAAAGGAAACAATAAGTTTCTCTTTAGGCATTCGCGTTTTTCAATTTCATACGTTCAAGACCAATAGGTACCAAACATGCTAATCAATCTAATTCCTGTTAAAATTAAGGGTCTTGTAAATTCATGTCAATTATCTACAGCAATGTGTTCCATTGCGCGATTGTATGTGTGTTACAGACGACGATTCAAGAACATACAACGATGTCAGTATTTGAACATTTTATCTTAGTGCAACTTAAAGATTCATACTAAATTATATAGCATGCTCATGATTATACTCAGTGGTCCAAGTTTTGAGTATCATTTTTCTAAGCATAATGTTACACTTGAATTTCTTTTTAATTCATTAAAAAACATATCATTTTAGGAATTTATACTCTACGCCATGGTATTTACAAGCAACCGCCATACAATTTAGGTAGGTGATGCTATAATTAAACACATCAATGCAATAGACTTGTATATTGTCATCGGGTCTCGCTGAAGGTTTCGGACATATTGTGTATTTTGGAAATGCTTCTGTATATCTATATTTTCGACTAGTATCATAATACTTAGAGTAATTACGATACATAAAATATTCGAAAATGTTTAAAAAAACAAACTCATTCATTATAACCACATGCCATTGGCGTATTTTTTTATTTAGAAATACGTTCCAAATTAGTATCATTATTAAATTTTATGTTTAAGCTGAAATAAATTTGATAACAATCGATACTTAGTTAATGTGTGTGTTTATTTGTATTTTCTACTTTAGTAGCAAGTTAATGTAATACACTGTAATAAGAAGAGGACAACATGGCGTGAGTTGTTATCTTTTATTGAAATGTGGTTCATGGCAAGTAAGAACACTTACCCAGAGATCTTGCCCAGGATAATACGGGAAATTACGTGCACAAGAAATAATTACAGTAAAGTAATTACATGTAATTTGTATTCGATGAATATATGAAACATAGACATAATTATTCGCTTTTTTTTAATTCAAACATTTCAATGCTTGAGTTCCATGTCAATTAAAGTAATTACATAAATATGACGCCTTTTTAATATTTGACATGTCGCGACGAAGATTCATTTCGCCATTCAGCATTCAGTGTATGCAAATAAGAAAATCACATCAAGTTCGCTCAAGGGCCATTTTCTTTTATTGCGTAATTCTATACCCATTCATTTACGTGCGTGTCATACAATGTTCTGTCACATTTGTCATCGTGTGCTGTTCACCACATGCGTTGTTTATGACGCATACCCACTTAGCACGGTCATATTTCTTTAATTATGGCCAGACTGAATTGGCTTTTTATTAAACAATCAACATAAATTTGACATTATTATTACTTGGGCTCGTAAACTAGACACGTTTTAGTTAAATAAACTCAGCGGGAGAGCGAGATAAAATCAAACAGACGGTGTAATAATAGCCAATATAATAAGCAACACAATAGTGTAAACGAGACATAAATTGAAAACGAGGAAAATTAATGCATTCTTGTCAGACACATAATAATAATGCTAAAAGTCTTACGATGCATTTGTAATCGGAGAACGAACGATGCAATCAGTTATTATTTAAAACGGATACGGCGGTGTCATTAATTATAAAATTGAATTCATATCGTTATGAAGCACAGTTATAGATGAGTATCTTATTAAATAGGATTTGGTATCTTGTGAGCGACACTTTTTGATGTTACTTAGAACGATGGACTTAAATTGCTGAATGATTACTTAAATCAATCAAAAAGATATCGAAATATGTATAATCAAAATAGGTACCATTTTACATACGCAGTTCAATCACATTAGGTGATATGGAATTACAACAACGTTGATGTTACTGAGCGGTTTGCGGCTTTATTAATGCTTTCTTCTGTATGTTTATGTAGATTTACTTCTCGATCAACACAAGAGGACAATACAAGACATCATATGATAATCTCCAAATTTACAACAGTTGGCATTTGTTTCTTTAAGCTTATATAATTTGACGGCTCCCTCAATGTGGTTGGTTTTTGGGCCTAAAGGCATTACCCCAGGCCCTCTAGTATGATTTCCTTTTATTCAGAATAATTTCTCTTTTTACGCTTACAAATGACATGTTAAGTTTCAAGTGCAACTACTTTACATTTATTTCATTACAACTGGTATTCACTTGAAACTTTTCACATTTCTTGTAGGCCATTATATGATGGTCAATGACAAAGGACCTTGACGTTTACCTACAACATTGCTAAAGAATGTCCATTTGTTCTTAGATTGTTCAGGTTAAGGTTTGCGTGAAAAAAGTACATGTCTCGGTACCTCATACACTGTATATTTGAAACTTCACATTTGTAGTTCGTGTCACAATGAAAAGTCACAAGTCAATACTCGTGACTGTAATTAATATTATAATCGAATCAATGTTCAGGATTACATAAACTTACACCTCAGATACTTCTACATATCTTTAACTTGAAATATGTTTTCACGTCATAATACCAGCGGATACACATATTAGACATATTAGCAAAGCGAAAATAGTTGAACACGTTGCATGTCTTAGGATTAGATTTGTGAATCGTAGTTTTCGGACACACATATTTTCCATTCTTGTAATCAATGACTCTAACATGTCAGAAGGTTGCATATATTTAGATTTCTACCAATTTGCATTTATCCGGTGAAACATCAAACATTTGTTTTAAAGTTCCAAACCTGTTAACGGTCAGAAAACGTAGCAGATGCATGCACGAAGTTGGTAGACCGTTAAATGAGGGTTATTTGTTTGAATAAGCATGCAATAAGCAACGATTTTGCTCGATACTTAACATTGAATATGCGGTTGAAGTGATAAGAAAAATGAAACAACACGTTTAGGCTAATGCATTCGCGTTTCTTATTAGTTTGTATAATTTCAGAAACAATTCAATAGGTACCACACATGCTTATCTAATTCCTTTTAAAATTAAGCGTGCTGGTAATTAGTGAAAAATATAAAAAGCTATATGTTCCATCGCGCCATTGTATGTCTGTTAAAGACAAAGATTTAAGAACAAACAACTATATCATAGTTTATTTTAGTACAAATTAAAGATGCAATCTACAGGATGTCAAATGCTTATGAGTGTACTCAGTGGTCTTAGTTTTGGAGTAGCTTTATTAGAAACAAAATGAAATGATTTAACGTTCTTTGCAAACATATTCTTTTCAGTAATTTATTCTATACGCTGTGGTATTTACAAGCATCTACAATACCATGTTGGTAGGAGATGCTTAATACACATCAATTCAATAAACTTGTATATACTGTCAGTGTGTCTCTTTTAAGTTTTCAGACACTGTATTGTGAAAATATTTATGTACAGTCAGTCAACCAGTTTAGAATCACCCGGCAAATAACGTTAATTCTTTTGACCACAAAAATTTCTTTCCGGATTTAGTGTCAATTTGAGAAGATGTAAAAATAACGGGTAAAATGTATGTTGTATGATAACAGGTTAGGCCAGACGGCATATGAAGTTTTTTGTCAAAAATAGCCAATTAAAGTTCACCCTTCCGAAAATTATTAAAAATAATTTAACTTACAGGAGTAGTATTTCAAAACAATGTCATGGCATTGATTTTCAAACAGCAAAAGGTTTATTTGAAAATAATAAGGCCTTCTATATCCATATGTACATTTCAAAACATAACTCATTCAATCAGTACCGGTTAACTTTTTGCTGCATTTATTCCCCCTGTAAGCATAATACAAAAGCTTTCTTGCTAAAACTTTGTTAATTTATTCCTTTACCTCATGTATACCTTAGACATTTATCATTTTGTTTTTATTGGGGCATTATGGAAAAATAAGTACAAATTAATCGGAACTGCTGATTTTCCGGAACTGGTTGACAAACTGTAAATGTAAATTTTCGAAAGCGAAACAATACTTTTTGTGTCCGAATACTTTGAGTTTTAAGGGTGCAATGTAATGTGAAACACAGTCATAAGCATAGAAAACTTCATTTAAATCTATCTTAATGTATTTATGAAACTTAACGCTTAGTGTGATGTTTTTAATGTTTAGACATGCTCTCAGACATATGAAAGTGATTGTTATCTGCTGTTATAATCGACTTATTTTAGGTAATGTTATTTTCAAACACAACATAAATCACCATGTACGCTATAACCTGGCGTGCGTCATTATCTTTTTTTTTAAAGTTGGTTCATGGCATGTAAAACACAAACGTTATTGTAGAGATCGTGCTCATGATAATAAGGGGCGATACGTGCACAATAAATCACTAGCGTTAATGTTATTTGTATTCGATGAATAGATGAAACGCAGACACGTTTAATCGCTTCGTTTTTTTTTCCGATTCAAACATTTCAATGGGTGAGTTCCATTTCAATTGAAGTAATTGAATAAATATGATGCTATTTTGAAATTTGACATGTCGCGACGAAGATTCATATCGCAATACTGCATTCAGTGTTTACAAATAACAAAATCCAATCGAGTTCACACAACGACAATTTCCTTTTGTTGCGTAATTCAATTCCCATTAATTTATGTGCATGGCATACAATATTCTGTCACATTTTTCATTATAGGCTGTTTACCACATACGTTGTAAATTACGCATACTCACTTATCACGGTCATATTTCTTTAAATATGGCCAGGCGGAATTATCTTATTATTTAGCAATCAACATAAATTTAACATTACTGTTACTTGGGCTCGTATAATAGACACGTTTAAGTTAAATAAACCAAGCGGGAGGGCAAGATACAATTAAACAGACGGTGTAAAACTAGCCAATATAATAAGCATCACAACGGTCTTAAGGAGGCATACATTTAAAACGAGGAAAATGAATGCAGTCTTTTCAGACACATAATAATAATGCCCAAAGTCTTCCGATGCCGTTGTAATGGGAGAACGAACGATGCAATCAGTCATTATTAAAAACGGATACGGCGTCGTCGTTAATTATAAAATTGAATTCATATGGATCTGAAGCACAGTTTCAGATGAGTATCTTATTAAAAAACAAATCTGTATCTTGTGAGCGACACTTTTTTATGTAACTTAGAACGATGGACTTAAATTTCTGGACGATTACTTAAAACAATCAAAAAGATATCGAAATACGTATATTCAAAATATATACCATTTTACATACGCAGTTCAATCACATTAGGTGATATGTAATTACAACAACTTTGATGTTACTGAGCGGTTTGCGGCTCTATAAATGCTTTCTGCTGTATGTTTAGTTCTCGAACAACACAAGATGACACTACAATACATACTATGATAATCTCCTCATGAACAACAGTTGACATTTCTTTTTATTATACCTCACTTTTATTCACACTGCTTATCTCCCATAGGCCATCGTGACATAGAAATACTGTCAGACCCAACGGGAAACAAATTACTGTCCAAAAAATACTGTCGCCCGCTACCTAAGCAATCACGTGCGGAATGGTAAAAAAATACACTGTCCCAT
>VMBQ01010942.1:0-24397 GCA_007657795.1 Dreissena rostriformis | reverse complement strand
GTCCGGTTAGAGGTTGGAACACGCGCTTCTCGCCTATGCGAGCACCCCCTGTACGTCGATAATCCAAACTGAGTTGGATAATTCAAACTGAAGAAAAAATGTTGGCTGAAACTGAAACTGAAAGGTAGTTGATTATTTTATCATTTTTGATAATTTAGTAACTATACGGACGTAATTGTTCTACACATGTGAGATTCAAATTGATTTGAAACGCTGAAAAGAAAGATTCAAATGTCGTATTTAGGGACTTTTTATATAATAAGACGGATCTTTCGCAAGAGAATTTTTACTTCACGTGATTAAAGAGCAACCAAATTGCGCCTAAATAATTAAGTTATTTCATAACGTGCCTTGCAATATTTCGTCGTCTTTGAGAGTTCAAATTGTATTTTTACTGTGAAATTCACCAATGATATTTACCTGCTAATGAATTTACATACCACCAAGTTTTGAATGAACACACAAGTGAATATACATACATTATGACAAATAATGTTATCAATTTACTATTTATTAAGTATGTAAAAGCATGACCAAGATGGTTTAAGTTTGTATCTTTTTTATATATTGCTAGTAATTGATGGTATTGCAATGAAAATTGGAACGTTTTTTGATACTTATATATGAGTTCTGTGTGTGTATGTTTAACTTTTAGAAACAATAGAACAATTTCATGGATTTTTTTATTCACTTTTAAGATTTACATTATTTTAGTTGTTGTTAGTTGTTGTCTTGGTGTTGCATCATTATTATTGTTGATGATGAAATAATGGAAATAAAAAGAAATACAAATTCATCATGTTTTGTTTACACGGACTTGTGCACTAAGAAAAATAGGTTCGCACTCATGCACATCAACAATTAGTTAAGCCTGCAGTTTTATTAACACACGGAAATGTATCAAGATAATAAAATTTATTTAATATTTAATACATTTACTCAATAAAAAAACACAAGGGTTAAAAAGTTAAAACAGAAAAAATCAAATGCCTCAAACAAACTAACCTGACCTTTTCCCAATTTTCATAATTAGTTCTTGTATTATATACATAAATATAATCTCACTAAAAACAATTCCCTTGTGTTTTCAAAATTATAAATTGATTTTCAAGTATGAGGAAAAAAAGCGGTACCAAGATTCACTTCAGAATGTTATATATTCAATCTTAAAATGTCCCAATTAAGTTTCTTAATTCAATAAATATTAATGATAAATATTTCAATTCTATATTGAGTTCAACCTCTTAATTTTTCTTTCATGAATTTTACATATAATCATCAAAGATCGTGAAACCGTAGCCTTATCCGTTTTCCTTCCTTATCTATATTGGCTATGCTAAAAGCTGCTTTGTCCATGTATGTCTATATTTGCTGCGCTAAAAGATGCGTTTCATAACCACCATCACTCTCATTATTCAGTTAGATTGCATGCAAGACAAATTATCATTCGTTGAATTCATTACAGAGAGGTTTTTCCTTTTAATTCTATGTTTTTGAACTGATTCGAACGTTATCACTCTCTTACACTGCGGTTCATTACATGTATGTTGAGGCACGAACGACAACTCTGCTTGGAGAATGGAACGTTATACAACTTGAATATAGTGAAGTGTAGCCCATCAACAAATGCTTTGAGCCGATCCCTGCACTGAATCTCGCGAGATTTCAAGTGTTGTCAAAAGTCGGATAAGTTTACAAACTATGATTTCTTGCGTTTGATAATTGGCCGTTTCCGGATAATAAGTTCTAGTGTCATTCAGTAAGTAGCACTTAAATTAAATGAATAATCAACTACGATTTAGATGAATGGTTGTGTCGTACAAAATGCCTTCAAATGTCGTACCAAAGTTTTTATTTTTCGTCTGGGTCGGTTAGACGCTTATTGAACTCTGCGAGTCTGATATTCTGAGAAAGCTCATCTATGAGTCATCCGCTGTTTTTTGTTCATCATGCTTTATGAATAATCGGCATTTGTAATACGGATCAATAGAAAACAGTTCACTTGCCAAGCACGTCCAGTTGAAATATTGAACACTCATGTTTTGTTGGAGAACCACACTTGTGAAACTATTCTCACTAAAACATTTGGGATGGACATAACAAAAGCTTTACTTGTCTTAAGCCAATGAATTTATAGCGATCCTTTAACCTAAGTCCTTCTAATAAATGGCTTTTGTAGGCTGCATATTATTTTAATTTCAGTATTAGTCAGTTTTACCCATATAATTATCAATCATACATGTGTTTCATTGACAGTTTATAAGAACAGATTATATGTAAAATCTATTGAGATATTTAAGAAAACACTTGTGAATGTGATTAAATTCAACACCACTGCGGCACTGGATACAAAACAGGTTTGCATACAACTTTGAAAACAATTTGTTATATTACCTGTAATTGTTAACAAAAGTACCATCTGACTGGTTACAAAGCTAGTTTGTATTATCTGTATATCATTATAATTTATATTAAAAACAATATGTATTACATATGTAGGCCCTAATTGTTTATATGTAAATTGTACTATGCACTGCATAAATCCATTTTCATCACTTCATACAAACTATATTATTGTTATAATTATAAGGATGGCATTGTTTCTATAATACCCCAGTTTTCATACTGTCATATTTTTTGCCTCATTTAGCAGTGTTTTTTTCTCACCATTTTGGGCCCTTAGGATTGGGTTAAATCAAAATGTTTTGACTAAAAATGAGAATTTTTGGTGTGGGTTTTTCTGCTAACAAATAGTTAATATTTTAGAATAAAAGTGTTTTCAATATTATCTTTAGACTTTACTAAGGTTACACTCATAGAGCTGCATAAGCAGATAAACTGAATGTTGCGGTGTATATGATTTTAAAATATTCTTAAACAGTTTTAATTGGGAATTCTAGGCAGTGATTTGGTATAAAAATATTTTTTGAGATAGGGAATGGGCCCCAAGTCTGACAATAAACAACTTCTGTAGCCACTTACTGCAACATGTATAATTTCATGTTCAGCACACGAGTCCATTACAGATTAATTACCCGCGGTATGATACTGCAACATGCTGACTGTTACGCTTTTTTGTGCACTTGGCAAAACCCAATGGAATTGCACAACGATAAGATGATGTGCAACATTTTATTATTTTGCACCATGCATCTTTCTTGTTATAAAGGAATGAAATAACTTTTAGGAAAATAAAGGTAAACCATAAATACCATTTTGTTAGTGTGCACTCTTTAGAAAATTTAAAAATGCAATACTTCTAATAATTTATTATAAAATCCTTCTGTATTTTTGTTAACTTTGCTGGCAACACACTGATTGCTTTCAAGAAGTAAATGTATGGAAATTCATTCAAGTCTGAATGGCCAAGACGTAAAGCTTTTAAACTTTTGATGCAGAGATTGTGTCAGTTTCAAATGGTATCATGCAATAGCATTTCTAGTGTAGCAGTGTTTGTTGTTGTGATCAGGGCTTTTATTTGACTCCGAACTCGTCTCCAGGTTTTGACGCTCAGAAGTTGTTTTGCTAGATTTTGATGCACCGTTATTAACAGGGGTTTTTCTGCTTTGTAAAAAAGGCCGTAAAATGGACCCGATCCCAAATCAAACGGACCCGATACCAAACTGAAATTGTAAAAGAAAAATCCAAAGTGTTTTATGATTAGTATATCTCAATTTTATTTCATAAACATCTAACAAAGTATATTACTATAATTTATATGATTTTGTCCCGCGATGTGTCAATATTTGTTGATAAAAGAATGGGCCCTCAATCTGTCAAATCCGAGGCCGAAATTCGGCCTCATTCCCCCCCATGAAAAGTATACTTTTTTCCCCTTTTTGGGGAAAAAATTCCCCCTAAAAAAAAAAAAAAAAAAAATTTTTTTTTTTTTTTTATAGATAGATGTGTCTCATGATTATTATATCTCAATTCTATTTTAATTTAATCTTGTCAAACATACTAAATTATGAAAAAAGCAATGAATATAGTGCAAACATGTACAAATGTTATAATTAGAGAGTAAGTAAAAAATCCCCCCAAAAGGGAAACGCCGCGAAAATTCCCCCTGCTATGGGTAGCGACCCGCTTCCCCTAAAATGGATTGAGGGCCCTGAAAGAATCCCATTTTGGTCCATTTTGTCAATAAAAAAATCCCAAGTTGACCAGACTCCTTTTTTTAAAATGACTGGAAAAAACCCTGATTATTAAACATACATGCATCATTTTGACTCCATAGAGTTTGTGACGGAGAGTCAAATGAACTTCATGAGATATCAATATTTTCATATGGTGTAAATTTCAGCTAATAGAAAAGCACTCCAATTTTTCCAATAAATGGGGCTGAGCTATAGCTCTGTTTACGTCTACAGGATTATACAATTAAAGAGACAATATTGTCTAAATACATAAGAATATGCCTATTTATTGATGGCTATATTGCATTACAATATATGAGTGCAGTTGGTGGTCAAATTATAGTTTTTTTTGACACAGTTCATCTACAGATTAAAAGTAGAATTCTAAGGTGCATTAAAAGTTGACAAAAACTTAATGGTGAACATCTTAATCATCAGTAATTTGAGTAAAGATTATTCATTGTGTACTGTTTTCGAATTGTTGAGAAATGAAAAAAGATTCAGACTAAAATAATTTAAACTAAAACTGATAATAAGAAATAATTCAGAATTTGAAAGAAGCGAAACTGGAATTTAAGGTACAAAATTAAAGGATAGAAAATAAATTACTTTTCCTTTTTTGTAAAGGATGACTAATTCAAATGCCTCTTGGACCTTGGTGGATTTTATTTGTCTAAAAAATGGATAACTTTCTTACATATATGATATATATGTTTACAGTCAAGAAACATGTTTCATCACATGTACATGTATGTGACCAGGGAATTGACGCAACAGAATAAATAATTTGACTCTTTAAAGGTGTGAGCTCAAAAGTCATGATTCTTGGCATTTGAATCCTAGTGAAAGCCCTGAAAATATACATGTAGTTGATGTAAGAAGCCCATCATAAATAAGTTTGAATCGATGCCAAAGTGCTTCTGCTTGCAAGAATTTAAATTAGTTCTTAACTCAATTGTGTATTCATTCTATTGTAGTTGTAAACTCAAATAATGGAAACATTTATATTTGTTCAGCCGTTAATGATAATTTTTAGTAAATAATTGATTTATTACAGTGAGAGCACTTGAGAGCGGTCCTAGCCTATTTGGGCATATATATGAGTCGGGTTTTGGGAAAACGGGGCTTAATGCATGTGCATAAAGTGTCGTCCCATTTTAGCCGGCTTATCTGGGATGACACTTTCTCCTTTATGGAATTTTTCAAGGGAAGTATCTCAACGACAATCCTGTCTAAGCGCCTGCACAGGCCTATTTGGGACAACACTAAACCTACATGCATATTTTTTCTTTTGTAGAGACGAGAATGTCGGACTTCGAAGATAAAGACAAACCGCCAGCTCCCCCAGTCCGGCTTACAAGCACCTGGTAACAGCTTCTAAATACTCAGTCTTGACAATAGGCTTATTAAGTAAAATATGACTGTCCATCATAAGGCCAATTTTCTTGTGGTAACCGAGGACACTAGTTTTTTTCTGCACAAAATGATAGATGAATTTGTTGATGACCAGAGTAATACAAATTGTAAACTTATAAGTAGAAGGCAGATAGCCGTATGATTCAAGTGCAGGTTTTTTTTATTATTTTTTTATTTTAAAACTTTGTATAATTCTTATGACCCCCACCTTTTCGGAGTTACGTTTAACAATTATGATTTATCATGAATTATTTTTTTAATTCATTTCAGCATAAATATGCCACAAGAAAACAAACCTCTTCCAAGAGAACCAGATGCAAAAAAGAAAACGCCAAAAAGTATGTAAAAAATTACTATTTTATTTCTATTTAACTGCAACTAAGACTTTGACATTTCATTTATCACGTAGACTTCCTGTTTGTTGAAGATTGTCAAAAAAATTGAACTAAATTTATTGGATAATGCAACCATGTGCAATTGTGAAATGGGAGCCCATAATCATATAAACTGAATTACTCAGTCCTTAACCAGTGTGTTTTTTTTTCTTTAAAAATCGGGGCCGGTAACCGGACCCATTCCCAATGGAAAATGGTATATATTTTTCCCAAATGGGACCTAAAAATTCCCAATTGAAGGTTTAAAAAAAAATGATCTGAACATGTAGTTCATCTCCCATCCAGCTCTATAAGTTAAACCTTAGTAAATATAATACTGGAAACACTTTTATTCTCAATTTTGGAGCATTTGTTAGCAAAACAACAACAACACTATAATTTTCCAATTTTGGTCAAAACTCCGCGATTTTTCCCAATCCAAAGGGACGCGGCCCCATTCCCAAAATGGTGAAAAAAACACTGTTTACTGAAAAGTACTGTATCTACTTGTCAATTGTTTGTGCCTGTACTACCAGTGTTTTTCACTATTATTTACATTAATACCAACTTATAATTTGTATTGGGATTAAATTGTAAGAAAAATGTTGGCCATACAAGTTGTTATTCTTGTGTTCAAGCGTTCTCATACATCATTTACTTATGTGTCAAAAGTTGCACTTACATGTAGAAATGATGCTACATGTAGTTGTGAAGAAAATATCTCGAGAACAGAAAGTCATCTGGCTTATCAGTAATATGCATAGCAAAGTTTGACCTGATTTTTTTCTGTCTACCTACATGACTTACATCTATCAAGTTTGAGTTTCATCCAGTCCTTTGATTTTTGACAGAGTTACTTGCGGGCCTTGGTCTTAGCAATTTTCTCTAAAATAACACTTTTCTGGAATGTTCAATTGGGATATAGCTGCTGTGTGGCTTCAAAGTGCAGCAGGGGGCATTTTGTTTCACAAACACAGCTCTTGTTTATTTATGTACAGTTAATACCAGTATATGTATTGGGATATCATAGCAGGGGTTTTCCAGCCATTTTGGGAAAAGGAGTTTGGTCAAATTGGTATTTTTTAATTGATAAAAGTGGCAAATTTGGGAAATTTTTATCGACAAAAAGGACCAAATTGGGATTTTTTTTATCAACAAATATTTACACAACAGGTCTTTGCCTGGCCATTTTGGATAAAAATCATATAAATTATAGTTATATATTTTGTAGGTTGTTAAAAAAATAAAATTGAGATAGATCTATAGAGTCTAATAATTATAAGTCAAAAGACACTTCTTTAAAAAAAAATTTTTTTGGAAATTGGGATTTTTTTTATAATTTCGTTTTGGGATAGGGTCCGTTTGCTTCTAAGGGATTGGGTCCGTTTTACGGCCTTTTTTACATAGCAGAAAACCCCCTGCATAGTAAGAGAAATATAGGCGGTACATCTTTTACTAATCTGTCATATGTTGCACCTAGAAATGATGCTAGTTGTTAAGAAAATATTTTGAGAACATAAAGCCATCTGGCTTATCAGTCATAATATGCATAGCAGAGTAATCTCTATCTCAAAGGAATATATTTTTGCCAGAGAAGAAAACATTGCTTGAAACTCAGTAGATACATCAGATGAATTGATTGTAAATTGACTGAATTCTTTCTTGGTTTGTGTACTTGAAAGTCAGGCTTTGCTCCAATATAAAGATATAGAGATATCCTAGGAGTTATGGGTTTGCGTGACTGCAAGTTATGTGAATATTTGAGGGCGCATGCTGTTTAGAATTTTGATGGTAATAAGTAAATGTTGATAAACAGTTGCAGAAGTGAGAATTGAAGATTGAGGAATTGTGTCCAGGTAATAGCAAAAAAAGACATTCATGATTTCTTATGGTAGACTTTGTTGTCATTCAACTTAGAAAACAATTATACTCTTGCCTTTGTAGAGCTTTGTTGTAAGAGAATAGGAATTATGTTAACATAATAACCCTTTGCATGATGGGAAATTTGTCGTCTGCTAAAATGTTGTCTGCTGAATTTCTAAAATTAGCATTTTCTTCGATTTTTTTTTCAAAGAATACTATCAGAATAGCAAACAGTTTGGATCCTGATGAGAGGCCACGTTCTGTGGCATCTCATCTGGATCCAAACTGTTTGCAAAGGCCTTCAAAATTCGGTTCCAGTACTGAAAGAGATAAATTATCAAAAACGCTTAAAATCAATACATTTTGTGGCTGAAAAAAGGCGTCACAAATATTTTGCTATGCCAAAAATCAAGTGTAAGTGACCCAATCGTGAATACTTGAAATAGCCTCTATTCTTGTTACATATCACTAAGCAATGTTTCATGTTAGTTATTGTTTCAATAAAACAAACCTTCCCCTAAACATACGCATGTAAAATATAGCCTTGATCACTGGTAAATTTGTTCTGATGCAGACATCGTTTATTTATTACTCCTTGACTGAATTTGTTTTGTATTTGCCTTGTATACCCAAAAGGCATTCATAAATATAATAGTTTGGTTATTAACCATAGTTGTACCATAAATAATGATTTATCTCCCTGTCTGTGTACAGTGTGTATTTTGCCAGTATTGAATGCTGTACCATATGCCCCAGCGCTCTTATTGCTGGCTAGGTTCTACCAAGAATTCTGTTAGTCTAAATAATGAAATATTATCTCCTATTATTTTCCTATGAAATATTGAAACACATTGTGGGCCTTATGGTAGCATGGCAGAGTATTGGTGCATCATTATTATTTCCACACTTTTGGAAATTGAATGGTTTTCATGAGAAATTGTATACATTGTTTTTGTGTTTTTGTTTTTTTGCGGTGGAACTTAAGTTGATAATTATTTTAAGCAATTTTTTAAGAAATTTTAAACTTTGCAGTATTTGATTTTAATATCTAAAAAGTTAATAATGACAATCCCGTTAAATTGCCCCAAAGTATCACAATTTCTTTGTGTGAAATATGTAATGGATGTTTTTAAGTATAACACATATTTAGTTTTTAAGTATAACACATATTTATATAACAGCATGGAAATATATTAAACAATTTAACAAGAGATACAAAAGATACAACAGATAAAATCATTTCTAAAACTGCCAGACCTAAAGGTTTGGTATTTGGCATGGAATATATTTTATTGGTTTTGTACATAGTTTGTTCAAATCATATCCCTGGGGTCAAAATCAATCCTATACTTCAGTGCTTTAGCTAGGATTTGAAAAGGGCAAGGGGGCTATTTTGTCAAAAGTGCACTTTAGCATGCAATTTTGTCAAAAGGGCACTTTCGAGCGTGCGGTCGTATCTGGAATTCTTACGGTTGCATATTAATTTTTAAGTTATTAATAATTGTTATTATATATTATTTACATTATTATTAAACCATGCAACAAGAATGTCTGCCAGAACAATGAGGAATAAAATAAAAACAATGGTATTAAAGATTAATAAATAATAATATGCAGACTTCCCGAAACTCAAAAGCCTTCTGTCAGACATTTGGTCTGACTGGCCAGAGTTTTCTGTCAGACCTTAGGGTATTCTGTCAGACCAAAGAAAATTCGTGAAAATAAAAAAAATCCTTAGAAAACATGAAAATTAATAAGACAAACAGAAATATTGTTTGATTATCACTTTAAGCTAAATCATATTGTTTAGAGTAGAACATTATTCTATCAACATACAATTCCGCATCCTGAAAATCACTACAACAGTCACTGTCAGTATCATATCTTTTCAAATGGTGAATGTCATCGTCAATGTCCTCAAGTTCGGCTTCTTTCTTCACCTGGTTATACCATCCAAGCGTGTTCGTTGATATTCCCAGCTGTTGTTTTGTTTTCTGTAAATACAGTTCCGTTAAATCGCGGTTCGCAGGATCCACGGATCGCAATCGCGATATATCCGGATCGCGATATAACTGGCAGGTCATCGATGCATACATTTAGGTATGGATTAGCATAGTTTGGCTTTCTCAAAACACGTTTTTTTCACCTACCTTATTGCATTATGTGTTATATCCGTATGTTACACCCTGGTATAACGAAAATNACCGTATTTTACCATGTATACCGCGCACCCATGTATAATGCGCACCCAATTTTTAAAAGCCAAAATGGAGAAAAAAAAGAATTTAAGACCAAAAAAACTAGCAAAAAGACCGAAAATGGCCGCCATTTTACTATTGCGCAATCAATAATCCGGGTCATTGAAAAGTTTAATTTTGTATTCAACAATAGGAAGCGTCATTATGATACGGAGCATGGGTTGCATAGCACTATATTTTTCTGACAATTTTGTAATTTTCCAACAACAAATTAACAGTCCTCGTGCATTTCATGTAAAACATGGGAAAATAAGAAATCATGTACATCATGTAATTCTTCCTCGGGGAAAGCATGGGCTTTTAATTTGAAGATGAATAAAAACTCGTAGTGCTTTGTTTTAAAGTGGAAACTTTTTATGTTAATTACGCTGCATCTTAAAGGCTACAGTCGTTGAGATGTCAGTATTGACGTAAAACTGCTCATCTATTATAATGGTCAAGTGGGGTTATTGTTTGTCGCACTACACAGGCGTGAATCTGATGCACATGAAACCGCTAAAAATCTAGACCAAACTGGAAAACAACCAGAAGTCACACCTACCAATACCCGCGAAAAAAACTCGTTGACACCTACCTTTACCAGCTATCCGGTATGTGGTCAACAGCCCAACGTTGGCTGTCAATGAAGAAGTGCACACACACAAACAAAGACAAAGACATGTTTGCATATTTTATTCAAACAATTTATTTGTTGTAAAAACTGTTGCAACCCGTTCATTTCTGCCGCTACCGACTTTTTTTTTGTTCTGACAACAGCCCCTTCACTCTATAAGATTATAGGGTGTAGTTTTCTGAATAAAAAAATGGCAGCTATTGTGCTCATTTACGTTATGGAAATGATTTTTTCGCAATTTTTCAACCAGGATTGCTTCCTACCAATGTATAATGCGCATCAACTTTTTAATGGGAAACTTTGAGGTAAAAAACTGCGCGGTATACATGGTAAAGTACGGTATGTCATTTCACAGTTTAACAGTGGAAATTATCAATAATTGTCCCCTACCTGTTTCACCGGAGGGGACTTATGGTTTGCGCTCTGTCCTTCAGTCTGTCAGTCTGTCTGTCACACTTTTCTGGATCCTGTGATTACTTTAAAAGTTCTTCATATTTTTTCATGAAACTTGAAACATTGACAGATGCCAATATTGAGATTATGCACGTCATTTCATTTTGTTCCTACGTCAAGAATTCTAGTTGCTATGGCAACAAATACTAAAAATAAATAAAAAAACAAAACAAAAAAATATAAAAAAATCTGACAATGGTGGAGCCGGTAGGGGACATCATTGCTTGGCAATAGCTTGTTTTCACTGTTACTTTTTACTGTTTCACTGTTAATCAGTTTTAATTCACTGACATTTTTTCTATCAACCACTGGAAAGCATAAAATAATATTAGGTAAACAATAAGAGATTTAAGAGATATAAATCTAAAGAAATTTTGTGAAATGTGTTCAGCTGTTCCATGAGTACAGTAATTCAGCCTGTGTTGAGTTATTTCCCGTGTTCAGAATCATTGTTCATTTATTAATTGTGTTCAGATGGTATTCAGTGTTTACATGTTTTTACCTTCCTGTGTTCAGGTTTTCCTATGTTCAGTCCCAGTGTTAGGTATTCCTGTGTTCAGTCCCAGTGTTCAGGTATTGCATGTGTTCATTTCCAGTATTAATTCATTTATTGTGTTCATTTCCAGTGTTCAGGTATTTTGAGAGTTCTATCCAAGTGTTCAGTTATTCCTGTGTTCATTCTTAGTGTTCGGGTATTTCCTGTGTTTATTTCAAGAGTTTAGTTATTTCCTCTTTATTTCCAGAGTTCAGGTATTTCATGTGTTCATTTCCAGTATTCAGGTATTCATGTGTTCATTTCCAGTGTTCAGTTATTTCCTGTGTTTATGTCCAGTGTTAAGTCATTTCTGTTATTTCCTGTGTTAATTTACGGAATTCAGCTATTTCCTGTGTTTTTTTTTAGTGTTAAGTCATGTCCTTTGTTCAGTTCCAGTGTTCAGTTTGTGCATGTTTATTTCCAGTGTTTAGTTATTTCCTGTGTTTATTTCCAGTGTTCAGTTATATCCTGTGTTCATTTACAGAGTTCAGTTATTTCCAGGGTTCAGTCACAGTGTTCAGTTATTTCCAGTTTTCAGTCACAGTGTTCAGTTATTTCCAGTGCTCATTCCCAGTGTTTATTTCCTGTGTTCAGTTCCAGTGCAGACTTGTACGACGATCACAAACGACGGCTGATTGCAAGCCCTGTCTCTGGTCGCTTTGTCTCCATGGATACTGATGAGGCCTCAGTTGCGTTCAATCAGGCATTACGACAGAGGCATGCGAATGGGCAGGTAATTTGAAACCTATTTATTTAGCTTGATTGCATGGAACGCCTTAGGCTTAATGAGACACTCTTGAGTCAATTTCCAGGGTAGAACCAGTACATGGTGTCTTAAGAGAAGATCTTGAGAACGCACCCTGAGTGGGGATCAAACGTTGGACCGCTAGGCAGTCAATATATCAATTCGCCACTGCGCCAACAACAGGGCAGGTCTGAAGTCTATTTGTGTCCCATTCATGTAGCTCCACATGGGACCGATGGATCAAAACTACAACAGCCAGTTCATGATATTCTATGGGCATTACAATCCTGCCACCTTAGGTTTAATAATAAGGAAAAAAAAACATTGAAAGTTTAGAAAATGTTTTTATGAGCCAGATAACCATTTCAATAAGCTCTCAAAATTGCTTTAAAACTTGAAACCCATTTTTAGTTTTGATTAATGCAATAACAAATTTTGTATTATGAATAATAACTAACTTACAACAGTTATTTAAATGGCCAACAGCTGGTCAATTAGGTCAAAGCTTTATGTAAGGCTAATTTAATATGTATTCAAATCTTTTTGAAATGTAAATTGAGATAATGGACTTATAACTTTGAAATAATTGGTAATTTGGCATTCACAAGTACAATACAATTGTTATCCCCCGCCAAATGCGGAGGGATATGGAATTGGCATCATCCGTCTGTCCATCTGTCTGTCACAAAATTTTGAAATTGGCGGGTATATCAATTCAACGAATTTCCTTTTTAAAAAATAATTATTAAGTTAGAGAAGTTTCTTGTGTAATTGACTTTTATAGTTATGACAAGTAAGAAAAAACGTTAAATATAAATAGATCAGCACTTGAATTATAATTTGATTGGTTTTAAGGAAGCAAATGATAGAGAATAAGCATGAGACTATTCTATCTGGTTTTGACATGTGTAGAAGATAGAGCAGTTCCACACTTCACCCTCTTTGAATTCCAACTTCTCAGTTATTGACACTAAATAACAGACACTATAACATAATGAGTTGCATGGTTTGCTATGATAGCTATGATAGTAGCACTTCCAGATGTGTAGATCATCCAAGCAATTATTGTATCTCCAAATAGAACATTCAGCATCTTAAACTAGATTATTTATTTGATTATTTATTGGAAAAAATGGAAAAATTGTGTCAGACCTGTTAGTCTTGAAGGGCTTTGCTTTGTTTGCTACACATGAAACAGGTTTTCTTGTTTCAAATAATGGCTTCATTGTTTATTGTATGCTGTTCCATCTGGGACATGAAGCTCTGTCATTGTTATATTTTGTGTGCGGATTCATAAAAAAATAACAAATTGCAAATTTTTAAACAGTATGTTAGTCCTATTATGGCTGCCTGTTAACCATTTAATTTTACCGCTCAGATACCCAATTTGACCAATAGATTCGAGTTTTCAAGGCTTTTTTTCCCTAAGACACTGGTTGCATAAAGCCATTTTCATTTTGCTTCTGAGGGTTAACCCTTTGCATGCTGGGAAATTTGTCGTCTGCTAAAATGTCGTCTGCTGATTTTCTAAAATTAGCATTTTCTTTGATTTTTTTTCTAAGACCACTATCAGAATAGCAAACAGTTTGGATCCTGATGAGACGCCACATTCTGTGGCGTCTCATCTGGATCCAAACTGTTTGCAAAGGCCTTCAAAATCCGGTTCCAGCACTCAAAGGGTTAACCTACTTACTCTTACTGCTCCAGCTGATCCGAGTCGTTTACCTGGCCAGTACTTAGTCCACCTACTTCAACTGACAGATTAAGGGAAGATGGGTGGTAAAAATAATGCCAGATTGGGATTCAAACTAATGATCCCTGGATTGACAGTCCAGCACTTTATCAAGTGATATACAGGCCCTTGGAAAATAATAAATTTAAGTATAGGAAATAAAACATGAATGCATAAGTAGAAAGTAAAAAATTTGTATATGCACATTAAATTGGTATTAAAGCCAAAATTGAAAAAAAAACGTGCATTTACTGATTTGATCATTAAATTCTCCCCTACAAATATAGGTATTAGTTTTCTTATTAAAAGCTGGTAAGTCCAGAAAATCAGGTCTGTTTTATTTTAACGTAGGATAGAGAATAGGCTGAACAAGTGCTTGGGAAAGTTGAATATCTGGCCTTGTTTGTTTGGCATCTGACAAACTTATTTACATGTTGACAGCATGTTCGATCAAAATATGTGTTAGGCACCTAATGCCATATACCTTTGTCACAGGTGTATACGTTGCATATCACATGTGACATCACCTGTGAGAAAACAGTGTATAGACATTATAATATATCCCCACAAAGAAGTACAGGGTTTGGTGTATACTGGATTCATCATTGGACGTCTGATCATAGACACGATCTTTTGCGACAAAGTACTCCTAAACATTTCAAAGAACAACAATCAAACCTGGCTTGGATTGTTCCTTATAATATAGTATGAAGGCATTTTGATGATTCAACTTTTAAAAATGGCAAAAATTATACTCCTTTAACAGTTTTAAGGGATGAGGCATATTTATCACTCCAGTGTCTAATTCAGTTTACAGAAAGGAAGGTGAATTTGTGTTTTTAAAAGCAAGGTTTACATGGTGGAATAGTTTTTGGAGTCCCTATGTCTGTGTTTATACCAGAGTGGCCCAAAATGAAATTCTAGTTGCAAACACAAAGTTTTGTTCAGTAACAATATATTATTCGATTAAAATAATTGTACTGTATTGTTTTGCCAAGAATTTGTGTCATTTCTGAATCCTCCCCCCCCCTTCCGTCCAAAAATTAAAATGAAAGGTGAACAAATAAAGCATGGTCTTAAGCAAATTATTATTATGTTTATTCCAAAGTTATTTAAGAAAATTAAAACTAGAGTTTAAGGTCATTGGACATTTTTGAATTTTGGAAGGTGGAGGGACATTAATTAAGGTAGTACATTGATTTAGCGATTATGCAGTATATTTTTATGTCACCAATCATGATAATCTGGGGTTGTTTTTTTTAACTTAGTGTACTCAACTCTCCATTGTCTAAAGCATAGCAAAATGATTTGCTTTTTAAACATCCTTCAAACCGGTGACAAATTGGTCCTTTTAACCTCAACTCTCCATTGTCTCAAGCAAAGCAAAATGTATTGCTTTTTAAACAATAATCCTTCGAACCGGTGACAAATTGGTCCTTTTAACTTTTAAAGACCCATTACTACTCAAAATCAACAAAAATGTANCGGCCCTTGAAATTTTGTGTCGGACATGTCCGTAGGTCCGACGGAGTTTCGGGAAGTCTGTAATATGTCTAAAAAAAATAAAATAAAGATAAAGGGCAGGGCGGGGCCTTGGAACGGCAGGGCGGAGCGCCCTTCCATTTAGGCCTAGCCGGAGCACTGTATACTTGCTTGCCTTTAAGCCTTCTTGTATTTGCAATTACCAAATCTTTAATGTAAAATGTGCTTTGACTTGAGATCCATTATAAAGCATGTTTGCTGGGCACACCAAATTGTTCAGTCAATATGTCTGGGTAGAGCACTTAGAATGTCAAGACTATTGGCCTACAGATATATTGGTCTGGGAAAAAGGGGTTTTATGCATGGGCGTAAAGTTTCGTCCCAGATAAGCCTGTGAAGTCCACATCGGCTAATCAGGGACAACACTTACCGCCTAAACTGGATTTTCGCATAGAAGAGAGTTCCTTTAAACAAAAAATACCATAAAAGTGAAAGGTGTAGTCCCAGATTAATCTGGGACGCCACTTAACGGACATGCATTTAACCTTGTTTCCCAGAGTATTATTAGTACCAATTAAGGGACATTTAAGGTAATGACTATTTAGGTGGGGATGTAAGAAAAAAAAAACATGGCAACTTTTTAGTACATGTAAAACACATATAATATATTACAGTTTGGTACTATATCATACAATTTTACAACACATAAGACTTATATCTATCATATTTACATTAAACAGTGAGAATATCACCGACTCTGTATTATATATTATTACTCCGGATAATTGAATATTTGGATGTGATAAATGCCTGTAGTGGGCTATTCACAGAATCTACTGTCTATGTATAAATAACCTTAAAACTGCATGACCTAAAGGTTTGGTATTTGGCATGGAACATATTATACTGGTTTTGTACTTAGTTTGTGCAAATCATGTCCCTGGGGTCAAAAATCGATTCAATACTTGCTTACTTGCTTGCCTTTATGCCTTCTTGTATTTTCAATTACCAAATCTACAATGTAAAATGTGCCTTTACTTAAGATCCATAATGCATGTTTTGCTGTGATCACCAAATTGTTCAGTCAATATGTCTGGGTTGAGCGCTTAGAATGCCAGGACTATTAGCATTAAGATATATGGGTCTGTTTGTAGTTCTCAAATGAACCTCGCTCTGGGAAAATGGGTCTTAATGCATGTGCGTAAAGTGTCATCCCAGATTAGCCTGTGTTATACTCTCCTTAACTTGATTTTTCGCTTAGAAGAGACTTTCTGTAAACAAAAAAAATCCATTAAAGCGGAAAGTGTAGTCCCTGATAAGCTTTTGTGGACTGCACAGGCTAATCTGGGACGACACATTACAAGCATTAAACCCCGTTTTCCCAGAGCAAGGCTCAGATATATTGATCTGTTTGTATTTCTCAAATATTTATAATTTGCTGTTTTCTGCTCAGTTTAATTTGCGATTTATTATTCGTACAAATTAAGTGACATTTCATGTAATGACTCTGTTTAGGTAGGGATGAATAAACCAGTTTGACCTTATGCTACATGGTAAACATATAGTGACATTACTACATTATTGTCATCTGTATATGAATGTGTAAGCACACATCTCCTTCTGCTTTGTAATACTAAAGTATAGTATGGGGAAGAATTAAATTATCTCTAAAAAAAGCATAAAAGCTCGCATTTTCCTAAAGTCATTTTTAAGAGTGATAATGTCAGCATTTTATATGTTAATGCCTCCGGTAGGGTGGCATATAGCAGTTGAACTGTCAGTCCGTCTGTCAGTCTGTGTGTCCGTCTGAAAACTTTAACATTGGCCATAACTTTTGCAATATTGAAGATAGCAAATTGATATTTTGCATGCATGTGTATCTCATGGAGCTGCACATTTTGAGTGGTGCAAGGTCATGGTCATCGTTCAAGCAGGGCCAAAAAACCCTTCTTTGAAGAAGCCGAATATTGGCCGCTTCCCCAACCAAAGTAACGACTTTTTTTCCCCAATTGGGACTCAAAAAATTCCCAATTGAGGGGTAAAAAAATAAAAAAAAAATAAAAAAAATACCCAATATATTTTATTTCATGTATCAACTCCATTATCCAAATGAACTACAAATTTCTTATTTTCCCCAAATAAGAAAAATCGCGCTATTTTTCCCCTAAAAAATGGCTGAGGCCCCTGCCCCAAAAAGGGTGTTTTGGCCCTGCTTCAAGGTCAAAAGTCACACACAAAAAATCCAAGGGAAGTAACAAGCTTTAAAGTGAGATAATTTCTATACCTGCTAAATGATAAATAGAAATTTTATTTCAAAGCGGCGCAGTAGGGGGCATTGTGTTTCTGACAAACACATCTCTTGTTATTGATGTATGTGCAACAAAATGCGCGTAAATGCATGGTCATATATAGTTTCTACTTTGACTAACGAAAACTTTTGCGAGCATCTACATGGGACATTTGTTTATTCCTTAAATTGTGTGGATAAGTATTTTAAAATTGCTTTAAATGATGTACAGAGTAGGATTATGACCGTTCTAACACCCAACCAATATACAGTATGGTGTTTGTTGCAAATGTTTAGCAGTGTTTTTTTTTCACCATTTTGGGAATGGGGCCAGGTCCCTTTAGATTGGGAAACATTTGTTTTGACTTCAATTGGGAAATAAGTGTTGTTGTTTTTTGGCTAACTTCTTTAAATTTGAGAATAAAAGTGATTTCAATATTTCATTTACTATAGTTCAACTTAAAGAGCCTGATGGGGGATGAACTAACTGTTTTAAAAGAACTTAAAAGACTTAGATTTAAAATATAATATTTTTTTGGAAACCTTCAATTGGGAATTTTTAGGTCCCATTTGGGAAAAATATATACTTTTTCCATTGGGAATGGGTCCTTCTACAGGCCCCAAATTTGAACGAAAAAAACACACTGTTAAGTGATACTCAGATAGCGTCTAATGCACATAATAAAAAATAAGATGTTTTAAAATTAGTTTGACTGTAGTGGTTTAATTTTTTGCCATGTATAGCGTAAATGTTAATGTTCAAGTAGACTCGGATATTGACAATTAAGAAAGGAAATAGACTCCAAGTGCCTAACCGCCTTATGTAGGCATACTGAGTTATAAGTAATTATGTTATGTATCTTGCTTCTCATACGTGTATGTTTGTTTTTCCATTTTGTGCGATTTTGATTGTTCCTAGTTTGTTAAGTTATTGTGACACTTAGTTTCAAGGCTGCTTGAAGGAAATTAAAGAAGAAAAAATCACCCTGACTTGAACAGTTGACACTTTATATGTGATGTACATGTCACAGCATTGAAATTGACAGATGTTGGACAAAGGATTTTACCGTGTTTTGTATAAATTATATAAATTAAATTAAATTGAATAACAATGGAAATATGGTCAGCATTTGAAACATATCAGGACTATCATAATTGTTGGATACTAATTGTGACCGGTAAATTTTGGGATTAAAAGTGAAGGAATAAATGTGAAACTAAAATGTGTATAATTTGCATATATATTATTTGTTAGTAACAGTGTTGGTAGTGATGGAGTGGTCTTGAAAAAAAGCACTGTTACAGTCTGGAAGACCAGCTACATAGTTTTTATTCAAGCTAATGAAATATTGTTTTGAATCCAAGCCCCTGTGTGTCCTTCAGTCAGTGGTGTTAATATTTTTTTTTAATTCTTTGGATATTATTAATTATAATGAATCGTTAATTTAAGTATTGAAGGTCACTAGCATGTGAGTACACCGAGATTTGATTATTCGTCACATCCAAGTGACGTCTTAGGTAGACTCAGGATCCAATCAGAGGATGTCTAAAAGGTTAAGCAGGTTGTCGGCCACATTTCATCTACATCGCAGAGGTAATAATTTTACCAAACTGGTACTATTCAATATTACCGATATTATTAAGGGTTAAGCTAGAACCTTTTTTAACTCGGCTTAACAGTTCTCCCTATATTTTCGGTACAAGATTTTTATTCTCCAACCTGGATATGAGCCTCACCCTGAGGGAAATCTGGCCTTATGCATGTGCTTAAAGTGTCATCCCATATTAGCCTGTGCAGTCCACACAGGCTAATAAAAAATGTCACTTTCCGCCTAGACTGGATTTTCATTTAGAAGAGGCTTTAAACAAAAAAATTCATATAAGGGGAAAGTGTTGTGCAGACTTCACATGCTAACCCTTTGCATGCTGGGAAATTTGTTGTCTGCTAAAATGTCGTCTGCTGAATTTCTAAAATTAGCATTTTCTTCGTTTTTTTTTTTCAAAGAATACTATCAGAATAGCAAACAGTTTGGATCCTGATGAGACGCCATCCAAACTGTTTGCAAAGGCCTTTAAAATCCGGTTCCCGCACTGAAAGAGTTAATCTAGGTCTATACCTAACGCACTTGCATTTAGTCCAGTTTCAGCAGAAACGACTCTTATTAAAATTTAGCGACCATTTATATGAATTTTAACGTCAATTTTCAACTTTCCTGGGAATGTGAGCACATAAAACACTTCGTGCCTTTCTACTTTAGTTACCAGATTGATGATAGCAACATTACAAGCTGGGGGTCGACCATTGAGAGTTTTCAATACATTCTGAAGTTTGGATGCCCCTTTGAATGTGCTTCCGAAATTGTTTTCAGAGCTAGGACTGCTTTTGTTGGAGTCTTGTACAGGGCTTTATTTCAGTGTCTTTTATAGCCGTTATTTGGTCATATTCCCAATGGCAAAACATATCTTTTTGTTTCCAAATCCAGTGAAAAAAATCCCAATGGATAGTTTCAATTTTAAAAGTTTAGAAATAATGAGATTTTCAGTGTAGAAAAAGGACTGGTAGGTTGAAATAACCATTTTACTGATTGGTTTTCATGTATATCATTCTATTTTTAAAGATTTACCAAGAAAATCAATATTTAGTTCTAATAATATTTTCCCAATTTGGGCTGAAATGACGCATGAATTCCCTATTTCAATGGTGTANTGTCATCCCAGATTAGCCTGTGCAGTCCGCACAGGCTAATCAGGGACGACAATTTCCGCTTTTATGGAATTTTTCGTTTAAATGATGTCTCTGATTAGCAAAAATCCAGTTGAGGCGGAAAGTGTCGTCCCGGATTAGCCTGTGCGGACTGCACAGGCTCATCTTGGATGACACTTTACGCACAAGCATTTTGCACAGTTTTCTCAGAACACGCCACATCTGGGTCTATACCTAACGCACTTGCATTAACTCCAGTTTTACCAGAAACGGCTCTAATTAAACTTAATGCATTTATATGAATTTTTACTTCAATTTTCAACTTTCCTGGGAATGTGAGCACATAAAACACTTTGTGCCTTTCTACTTTAGTTACCAGATTGATGATAGCAACATTACAAGCTGGGGGTCGACCATTGAGAGTTTTCAATACATTCTGAAGTTTGGACGCCCCTTTAAATATGCTGCCGAAATTGTTTTCAGAGCTTAAGGACTGCTTTTGTTGGAGTCTTATATTCAAGGTGGCTTTACAGGGCTTTATTTCAGTTGCTTTTATAGCCGTTAGTTGGTCATATTCCCAATGGCAAAACATATCTTTTTGTTACCAAATCCAGTGAAAAAAATCCCAATGGATAGTTTCAATTTTAAAAAGGGAAAAGGGGGCGTAATGCATGTGAGTACAGTTCCGTCCCAGATTAGCCTGTGCAATCGGCACAGGCAATTTAGGGAATAAAAATTTACCCCTAAACTGGATTTTTATGCCCCCTTCTTCGAAGAAGAGGGGGTATATTGTTTTTGGCCTGTCTGTCTGTCTGTCTGTCTGTCATTCTGTCTGTCCAAAACTTTAACCCTGGTTAAAGTTTTGTCATAACTTTTGCAATATTGAAGATAGCAACTTGATATTTGGCATGCTTGTGTATCTCATGGAGCTGCACATTTTGCGTGGTGAAAGGTCAAGGTCATCCTTCAAGGTCAATATTTTCCCAATTTGGGCTGAAATGACGCATGAATTCCCTATTTCAAGGGTATAGGTCATGTTCCCAAAGTGATGAGAAAAAAAACCTGCATCACACATACACTGGCTTTACACCGGGCATATTTTTGGATACCTTTACATGCAATAAAAAACTCCAGCCCTTGAATCTGATTCTTACAACTTATAACACAGCTAAAATGCTGCTCAGTGTCAATTTTTCCCAGTTTATTGGAAATTTCTTCGTTTCCAATTCAAATTTTTGGCTGAAACCATATAGTACTACCTGCAAATCGAAAGAAAATGTTACATATGTGTAGCTCAAAGGTCATGGTCACATTTTGAGGTCAAATATCAAATTTGGGCTTAATACAGCTTGTTTGGACTGTAACTTCATCATTTATGGTGCAAATAATCCAAGCAAAACCTGTGTCCCTAGATCAACAATCAAGGTCAGAGGGCAAATATGGGCATGACACACCTTTTCTGCACTGTTACTTCGTTCTCATCACCCATTTTAACAGTGACTCGGTCATTGATTTGCCAAGCTCAAAGGTCAAGGTCACACTGTCACTTTTATGTACCCCAGTCTATACGGGGGGACATATTGTTTTTGCCCTGTCTGTTTGTTTGTTGGTTTGTTTGTTGGTTTGCACAAACTTTAACATTGAACATAACTTTTAAATATTGAAGATAGCAACTTGATATTTGGCATGCATGTGTATCTCATGGAGCTGCACATTTTGAGTGGTGAAAGGTCAAGGTCATCCTTCAAGGTCAAAGGTCAAATATATGGGTCAAAATCGCTCAAAAGGGGACATAGTGTTTCACAAACACATCACTTGTTTTTATAATATTAATTAATTCTTGCAGAAGGATTTAACATTTTGCAGACAGATATATAGTTATTATTAACATACATACTTCAAATTGCATATTTGTTTTCTAAAACACATCATTAAACAACAGCTTGCAATAACGCTAAATGGGTCAAGTTCCCCCCGGGTACTACTTCCCCGTACCCCGGGTACTTGGAAGTATACTTCAAAGAACCTGGGGTACGGGGAAGTATACTTCAAAGTACCCGGGGTACGGGGAAGTAGTACCCGGAAAAAATTTGTACTCAAAATTTTTTGTACCCATTTTTTTTTCGTACCCAAATTTTTTTTTCCTACCCAATTTTTTTTTTCGTATCAAATTTTTTTTGGCGTACCCATTTTTTTTTGGCATAATTTTTTCTCGTAACCAAAATTTTCATACCCCAATTTTTTTTTTTTTACACAAAATTTTCGTACCCACATTTTTTTTCGTACCCATATGTGAAAAATGTGGGTATGAAAAGTTTGGGTACGAAGAAAAATGTGGATACAAAAATTTTGGTTACGAAAAAAAATGTGGGTAGGACAATTTGGGAACGAAAAAATTATGCCAAAAAAAAAAATTGGGTACGGAAAAAAAAATTGGGTACAAAAAAAATTGGGGGTACGAAAAAAAAAAAATTGTCCGAAAAAAAATTGGGTAAAAAAAAATTGGGTACGAAAACATTTGGGTACGAATTTTTTCCGGGTACTACTTCCCCGTACCCCATGCAGGTACTATGAAGTATATTTCCTCGTACCCCGGTTACTTTGAAGTATACTTCAAAGTACCCGGGGTACGGGGATGTAGTACCCGGGGGGAACTTGACCCATTCAGCTGCAATAACAACAACAAAAGGTGCAAAAAACAACAACAACAACAAAATCCCCATTCACAATATTTGACTAAAACATGTGGATGAGTGACCAGGGGCTTCTTAAATTTCTGTCAATATCAACAGAAAGCACTCATTCCTCAGTTGAATTGCTAAAATGAGCGATTATTGTCAAAGTATAATGTACACATTGTCAAGACTTGCCTACAATGAGTCATTATAAATCTCAGTTTCTTGTCATGATAACTACTGTAAAAGCGTTTATATTTGTTGGCATGAAAGTTTTATGGTTTATAAAAAAATGACTTTTGTGGAGATTTAAATTCAAGGATTTCTGAAGAAATTTTTTAGGAATTTCACTTGGCCATTTTTCAATATGTTTGGGTTAAATTCCTGGATCTGTCAACCCACAAAATAAATAAAAATTAATGTGCCACAAATAATGAATATTTTACATTATCTGATTCTTCATCGGTATATACACATCAATCGCAATACTTCCCTGCAGCTGCACAACACAGTGAGGCATTGTAATAATTTCACATCCTGGTGTGGTTCATTAAATTTTAGTTTTACATTCTCTGTTTAGCATATTAACAGTTTATTTGTGCCTTTTTTGCTGCTTTATTGCAGAGTTTGAAGTCATTATTTATGTTGCACATATATTGTACATTACATGCAGTATGACTGCATGGGTCAATGCATTGATTTTAATCATGAATCATGCTTTAAAGTCTGCTGTAAAACATAAGAACAATTTGTTACAGTAGTGTTCCATGAGATAGTGTAGGCCCTCATATAGTCGGTCATCATTCACCAAGTTTCACAAGGCTAAAATGCTTATTATATGTACATGTATCTTTGCCAATAAAATTGTTCAACTGAAGGATTGCTTTTCAATATGGCCAGGAATTCAGAAGCTCATAGTTTAAAAGTCGCAATATCAATAACCTAACTATAATAAAGTGACAAAAAGAAACGAACTGGGGGACTGTGAAATCAACTATTCTAATGTACTCGGATCTCTGTTTACCCCAATCTTCACATGGCTGTGATCGTGTGGTGACATAGCCCTTTGCATGCTGGGAAATTCGTTGTCTGCTAAAATGTTGTCTGCTAAATTTCTAAAATTA
>VMBQ01010941.1:0-20370 GCA_007657795.1 Dreissena rostriformis | reverse complement strand
GATATGTCATAATTTTTTATTGAAAAGGACATATCATTTTTTGTCTACAACTTTCTTATATTATTATTTAAATAACGTTTTTCATGTAAAATCAAAGTTTATTGCCTAAAATATTATTACATTTTCTTAATAACATCTTAATTCACGATTGAAATGTTCAACATGAAAAATAATGAGCCTTAAATAAACTTAAATAGTTCCAATTGTGTTCTCTAGATTTCCTAAACGTTTGTCTTTATTTAATTTTCGTAATACGGTCTAAATTTACGCTTAAAAAATAAAAACACGAAAAAAATAAGTGATTTTTTTCCTTAATTATGGATTATTAATGACAGCAACATAAATCTCTTGGAAAAAACATCAGCGATAAAGGCGCGAACGAATTCGCTAAATGGGAGGCGATGTTCCAAGTGTGGATTAAAGGGTTTAATGGGTTTTCCCGTGACACCACATGTCTGCACATGTGTAGATACCGTAATTAAGATAAGATATCACGCGTCACCTTTAAATAACATGTTAAATGACAATCAAGACCTTATTCATGCCAGGGACCTACACAAATAGGTCCATGTCCATGCTGTGTTTTATTACTCTTAAAAGAATGCAGATGAACCTTATTTCTACTGATTACGTAATAACTTATATTTAAAAAAAAAAAACGAACTATTATGTGGTTGTCAGATTGATAACAGAAACTATTTAAATCTTCAAATATATTCGATAAAACCGCTTCGCTTCCTTGTTTTGCGTAGGGACCTATACAAACATATATAGGTCCATGTTTTTTTCTTCAGTACCGTTTTGGAGGCGCGCGAGAGTATTCAGGGACGGGTAATCCGGGAGGTATCGATTTCTGGGATTGTCTTACGAAAGAAACCGTGCGTACGAACGTTTATGAAACGGGGCCAATACAAAGTCAAAGACAAATGATTCATTAAGATAACAAAATAATTATTTTGGTCAGCTCCTACATGTACAAACCATTCCTTACGACCGAATAACTACCGATTATGTCACGTAAACAATAGTTCCACATTAAACTGGTCCTTTTAATACTTCCCTATTGAAATTAGGAGAAGAAATAAAAAAGAATCGAGAATGTGATATTTTTAATGTTGGAAATTGAAAACAATGTGCAACAGCAAAACAAAAACTGATTTTTATTTTTTAGCATTAGAAATTAAAAAAATAAATATGCAACAGCCAAAACAAAGACTCAATTGTATTTACCTCAATGACAGCTTCAATCCAATTCTTATAACAATAAAGTTACAACTATATGCACTTACATGTTCTGTTCGTCCATCCCTTTATCGAAATGTATTTTAAACCACACTATTTGAGTATTTCTTCATGGCGTTTGTATCGAATGCTTATCATTCTGACCTAAAACACGATTTACGAAATCGTAATCCTGTCGGAGCGAGGTATTTTATTCCTATCGAAATTAACATATGCATGACAAACACACAATCCAAAATACGTTGTGTATTCGTTCAATGCTTTAAAAGTACTAAATATTTTACTGTTAAGATACCACCACGTCCAAATTCTTGTCCCTAAAATCCACAGAGTCTTGCTTAAACTAGATATGTTTCGTCAGAGAAATGACGTCGAACGATAAACGTCATAAATTGCGTAATCAAGTAAATGGAAATAAAATACGGATAGCCGGTTGTGTTATATGTTTTAAAGAAGATGCAAAGTAGGATGATATGTAATATAAACGATAACATTTACTATGCGTCTCAATAATGCGTCACCCTTATGTAGTGTATTAGAAGGGTTACACTCAACTATGTGTCACAGCGTGCGTAGGAATACACTACTTCCTGTTGACCCCTTTATTGGGTCAATGTTTGCAACAGAGGCAGGATAAATCTTTTAATTTTTTATATTAAGAGGAAATGGAGAAGAGAATGAGAGATGCTTTCCAGAAGGGCAATAATTTAGTAAGAATTGTATTTATCCGTCTCGATTCTAATACTTCTGAGTTTCAGTTCAATTCTCACATTCCGAAGGAACATACTCTGACTGGTCTTATGCTTCAAAGTGATTTGTTTTAAGTCTTTAAAGACACACATTTAATGATACGCGTCAGTTTAGTGCCATCGATTCTATACGAAAATAGACAACAATTTCCGGAAGCGTATTTACATATCTTTTGAAGTTTGTTTACTAACTGTTGCACCTCTGTTATATTTTCTGGTATTAGTGATAATTCCGTTATTAAAACGGGCATGCTACGACTTCAAGTAATCCTTCTTTGACATAACGAGTTTATTTTTAATTTAATAATCATGTCCAATCTTAATATCTAAATTGCTAAAAGGTTTAATAAACGGCAATCGATCTTTGCTATATATCGTTAAAAAACTACTGTTTTTGCCAAATACCCTTACCCAAACATAGAAAAGAAGCAGACAGTAATGATCTATTTTTGCAAGCAACGAGACCTTTGGCACATGCTCTTATCTCTTATCAGAAGAAGATGTTTATACTGCGTCTAGACAACCAAGTGTGTACTTACTATTTTATGATTTCTTGATTCGATTCTGGCTACGTTCATTAATATGAAATGAACAGCAAATACTGATTTTGATACTACTGATTGCTTTAGAAAAGGTTGATGAATTTAAAATAATACAATTACTTTATTGTAGATGCTAACATTTGTCCTCAAATTAATTGTAAAGATCTTAATACATTTAAAATTAAATAGCAAGCCAATCATCAAACCGTAGAATAGTCAAGGCTTTTTACTCGCCACGTACCGTATTGTCGTCCTCTTATACGTCAGTTAAAGGGAGACTGTACGATTTTCATATGTGTTAAATTGTAATATATTGATAAAAATATGTTACAATAACACAAAATAGGCAAGAAAAATTATACATTGAAGACGAATTTCATAAAATGCAGCAAAGACAAGTTAGCGCTGGTTAAAGCCGATGCCGACACTTTTACTCGTATTTGCTAGGAACCAAAATTGTGTCCTTGTGTCGTATGAACGAATCTGTACTAAAACTAAATTAAGATTCACATTGTACATGCATGATATATATGCTGGTGAATTCGGCTGGAAGCCTTTTTCGATTTCAGGATTAAATATCTTGCTTATTTCGCATTTGTCGACACATGTTCTTCTTAACTTTTATTTTAATTCATATTGAAATATATGTATAACAAGTTTTTTTCACACATTTTATATAAATTCATAAATATTTGACAAAATCGTACAGTCTCCTTTTAAAGCGTTAGCATACCGTCATTTAAAACAAGCCAATGCGTCGTGTTACGATTAATTTCTTAAATAAACAACATGAAATATTGCCTAAATGCATATTGGTAATTATGTCAATTACATCGTTTAAAATCCGTTTTTTTTGTGATCAATTATTCAGTCTTGTTAAAATCGGGCATTTAAAAATTAAGTGTATAAACATGAAATAAAATACGATAAAAAAATCGGTCAATCCAAACAATATGATGCTAATGCACCTATTTTCAATAATAATCAATATATGCAAAGACGTCAAACTTTGTTATGTTTACAAACGTTGACAATGATAAACGTAAAAATCAAGTCAATTTAAGTCCATTGAAACTGTTTCAATGGAAGTTATACGTGTTGCATTTGTATTTGTTTAGTCATACACCATGGTGATCTTGTAAAGCTGTGTAAAATGTGTCCGGATCTTATTTAAACCATTCATTGTTATCATAAACAGTTTCTAAAAAACAAACAAACAAGATTTAAGCGCTTTATGATAACAAATAGAACAAAACTACCATACATGTTGACGTGCGCGTGCAAAGCCGTTATATAACCTTGTCATTGGAGTCACCTTGGACAAATTAGATATCGTATTTAATCAGGTACACACATTCAGTTCGTGTACCACTCTACACTTACACTATTAAACTGCGGGTTACGGTCGTGTACTTTAGGGTGTTATCGTTCATGCGAGTTGACTGAACGATTTAATGTTAGTTAGTGTAATGTAAACTGTGGACTATGAGTATGTGACGTGGACCTTAAGTTCTGGAGTGCACAAATACATTGTAAGTTCTTCATATTTTACAATCTATCATTACACGATTGCAGTAATGAACAGGGTTATGCTTAACCGCGTGCTACTTTAAGAACAAAGTAGATAAAACACAACGATTAACACTGAGGTACTAAAATGGCTAACGTGATACCTATTATAGATTTCAAACAATGTGGTCTTGATGTCGTGACAGAAAACTTAAAGGACGAACATGTCGCCCAATGTGGCAAAGAGGTGAAAGACGCGTTCAGTACTGTTGGGTTTTGTTATTTGAAGAATCACGGAATAAGTCAAGAGATGGTAAACAGTTATATTCTGCTTTCAAAAGAGTTCTTTCAGCAACCTGAAGAATTCAAAGAGAAGTTTGCAAGAGGAACGGCGCTTAAAAACTTCTTCGGCTGGATCGCTTTGGAGCGTGAAAAGTTAAATCCATCGCGACCTGGTGATCTTAAAGAAACATTCAACTATCACATAGCATTTGATCCCAAAACATGGCCTTCGAATGAATACAGAGATTCAAGCCGAGAACTGTTCCAAACGTGTATTCAGTTCACTCGACGCGTCTTAGAAGTGCTTGCCGTGGGTCTTGGAATCCCTAGGGGGTTGATGACCGATGCCCATCGTTATCTAGGAGAGGGAAGCAACCCTACATCCCTCCGCAGTTTGTATTATCCGCCAATTTCCGAAGGAACTGTATTGAAACCTGGGCAAATAAGACTAGGTGAACACACAGATTACGGTACCATAACGCTGTTGTTCCAAGACGACATCGGTGGACTCGAAGTGGAAATTCCAGAACAGGGATTTGTTCCCGCGGTTCCTATTCCCGGAACTGTTCTTGTTAACATCGGTGCTCTGATGCAAAGGTGGACGTCTGATAAACTTATTGCGACAAACCATCGCGTGGCCATACCTGAAGTTGAGTTCAAGAAAAGATCAAGTCGACAATCTGTGGCGTTCTTTGTTCATCCAGATGATGAATACATTGTCAAGTGCCTTGACGGTTTTGATAAATATGAGCCGATTTCAAGTTTTGACTATCTTCGACAACGCTTCGATGCAACATATTAGGCATTCTCATTTCAATATATCAATTGTATTTTTGTTCAGTACTTTTACCGCCTTGTTTGTTGATTGGATTTCGTGTGTTTAACAATCGATCTTTCCGCAATGATGACAAGAAATGAAAGTAATCATAAAGATTGTGTATTGTAATAATGATATAAATGCGCAATTTCTAAATAGTTTTTTTTCTAAAACCGTTTCTTTCTTTAATAAACAAACAAGATATGTGATTATCGGAATGATTTTCTGTTTATACTTCAAATAAGACAAACGTTTTTATACGGTCTAAATGTTTAAGTGTTATTGTACTTAACAGTGTTTTCTACTGTTTGTAATCTCAGAAAAGTTCGAACTGACAAACGGTAATTAATCAGGGGATATAACATCAACATATTTAAGATTGTGTGCTAATTTGTTAAAATACACATGTCGTAAATGTTATCAACCAGAAATATCAATTTTAACCGTTAACATAATAAAATATAACTTACTGATGGTTTTCCATTTTGTTGTCAATATACTATCAATTTAATTAAACATGTCAGCATTTATCGGACATTCTTACAGATTTAAAACCAAATTCGGTATCACACAACTCACTGTATGTTTGAGAAGTTTTCGTATACACTATGAGAATTGTTCAGTAAAATGTTTTCTGTTTGCAAAAATACTTTTACAAATAGAGGATTGAAACATATGACATGGAATGTTTAACATTAACAACAGTGTAACTATAATTTACTCCTATCTTGATTTTGATTTATTTAAATCTATTTTTTATTAAGTACAAGTCTTGTGTGTCCTACTATTTACTATAGTTATAGTACTAAAAGTTTCGTCAATATCGGTGCTTTTTTAATCTGGATTTCCACGTGGACACATAACATTGAGCTAGTTTATATGTTTGCAGATTTCAAATGACCAAAAAGTCCAAATCCTAGCTCTTATGAGAGAAATCATCACAGTAGCGTTTCGGCATTGACCGTCCAGTGACCGAGTTTCAATTATGGAAAGCACGTTTATACCGTCAATGGGGCGTGGTTTTTCTGATTACTTTGTTTGCGATATCTAAAGGATTTCCTGTCGCGTGTCCGCACAGCGGTTACGCATTGAATGCGACCAAATCCTGAGTTACCGTGTATAAATCTAAACTGTTTGTAAAAGATTCTGTTCTGTTATACACCTGTAGTGATTTCTCGATGAATATGCAGTACAAATGAAACTCAAGGGCGGGTATTCACACAGGTTCATAGGTAAATCTTAAATACAGTTTTTCTTAAAATATCAGATGAAATTTTATTGAGTAAATCCACTTTTGTCTATATATAATATGTAATTTGTAATGCATATTAGGACATTCTTTTTTCCGACACACTGTTTTATTTTGAAGTGGAAGTTAGGACGAAAACAACACTTAGTAGATCTAGTTTAGCGACATTATTTTTTGCATGTAGTCTCCCATAACCGTAAATAGATTTGGCAATTGGCTTTGTCAACTTACGTACTTTGCGGTTCTTACATGGAACATAATACTACACTATCCAACGTTTTTTTTAAATATATAACGTTGAGTGTAGTACTTGTAACAGCAGCTTATTATTATTGTCACAATGTCAAACCCTTTCGCAGTTATTTAACATTTAAATCATCTACCGAGAAAATTGTTTCCCTGTAAAAATAACAAGCAGTCAGACAAAATATATGATGTATTCTTTACCGTCTTTGGACGAGAAACCATAGATATGACAAAAACAAACATCGATGTCTAGACGCAGAATACTAAGCTTGTATTGTTGTCATTCTTTATAACGACATTGTCGGTTTAAAAAGAACAATATACAGAATGACTTATCATTGATTGGTCAGTTCTGATGGAGTCAGTCTATGAAAATTCATTCATTCGTCGAACCCTTGGAACAAATGGGCACGTTGTAAATGCGATGGTGAAGAATTAACTTTGATGGGAATATCAACGAGTACATAAGGTTCATAACTTTCCCAACGTAGACAAAGTGAACTCAACTGTAATACCATTTGTCATATATAGCATGGCTTGGTAATTATTTTACTTAAAACATGTTTGACCATAAAGAAGTACTTGCATTATTTAAAACAAGCGCTCGTTTATTATTTTGCCAAAATTATGTTGCGTTTATAAATCGTTAAGTAAACTACAGGTAATGTATATTTCAACATATCGCTTTGTGAGTTTGTTTAACATTTCAACATAATAAATAAGAAAACCATTGATGCAAAGCATCCAAGTGTTGCCATTTAACAGTTTATATTGCGACGTAAGTAAAACAGTATTACCGAACACGTGATCGTATCTGAAAATTAATTATACAATCACATTTATTAATTCCTTTTGTAACTAAACTATGTTTCAATTAACCATTCAGAAGACAAGAAACATATAAATATTCATCAGGTCATGTTAATTTATATGATGTCAGTAAGAACAATGTTTGTGTTTGCACTTAAACAAGACATAAAATCTATACACAGGAAAGCGCAATCACCATTTAGCTCTTAGATCATCATTTAAACAAGCAAATTCGTTGAATTGATATCCCCCGCCAAATAAATTGCGTGTATGGATGGGTGTAGAACTAAAAGAAAATTTATAAGTGAAGGGTTGTGCCTTTTGTTATTTATTTTTTTTAACTCATTTGTACCTGTGATGGGTTTTCGCTTATCTATATATACACTCACACCAAGTATACTCATACCAAGTTTCAATGAAATCCGCCAAAGCACTTGCAAGATATGGCTCCGGACAGCTGTAAGCTTATAGTAAAAAGCATTTTTTCAAGATACAAAGGGCCATTACTCCGTGATTAACAGATGGTGTAAAAAGCCATTTGGCGTGCATCATCCTCTTAGCCATATATATACTCATACCAAGCTTCAATGAAATCCGCCAAAGCACTTCCAACATATGGCTCCGGACAGCTGTTAGCTTATAGTAAAAAGCATCTTTTTAAGATACAAAGGGCCATAACTCCGTTATTAACAGATGGTGTACAATGCCATTTGGCGTGCATCATCGTCTTATCCATATATATACTCATACCAAGTTTCAATGAAATCCGCCAAAGCACTTCCAAGATATGGCTCCGGACACAAAAGTGCCTATAGTAAAAAGCATTTTTTCAAGATACAAAGGGCCATTACTCCGTTATTAACAGATGGTGTACAATGCCATTTGGCGTGCATCATCCTCTTATCCATATATATACTCATACCAAGTTACAATACAATCCACCAAAGCACTTTCAAGATATGGCTCCGGACACAAAAGTGCCTATAGTAAAAAACTTTTTTTTTTCAAGATACAAAGGACCATTACTCCGTTATTAACAAATGGTGTACGATGCCATTTGGCATGCATCATTCTCTTATCTATATATATACTCGTACCAAGTCTAAATGAAATCCACCAAAGCACTTCCAAGATACGGCTCCGGACACAAAAGTGCCTATAGTAAAACGCATTTGTTCAAGATACAAAGGTCCCTAACTCCGTTATTAACGGATGGTGTACAATGCCATTTGGCGTGCATCATCCTCTCATCCATATATATACTCATACCAAGTTTCAATGAAAAGCCACCAAAGCACTTCCAAGATAAGGCTCCGGACACAAAAGTGCCTATAGTAAAAAGCATTTTTTTTAAGATACAAAGGGCCATTTCTCCGTTATTAACAGATGGTGTACGGTGTCATTTGGTGTGCATCATCCTCTTATCCATATATTAACTCATACCAAGTTTTAATGAAATCCGCCAAAGCACTTCCAAGATATGGCTCCGAACACAAAAGTGCCGGACGGACGGAAGGACAACGCCAGGACAATATCCCTCCGCCTATGGCGGGGGATAAAATGTATATGTTGTCTTCCAACCAACCATAGTAACACACACACACACACACACACACACACACAATATCTTTATTTCTGTCACGTTACATGATAATAACAGACATGGCATAAGCATAAACATCGCTATTGGTCGTGAGACTGTGTTCTATCACATGATATTCGATAAACATAGTTGAAAGCATGTTTTCAATAACAGAGACATAATTGGAATTGTATACTATAACCAAACTTTAACTTTGTAAAAATGTCGTACCGGGAACAGTTGTGCGTTACATTTTTGATGTTTTCATTATATTTATGAATTGAATGAATATTGTTTCAGTGGTACAAATTTAAACTGATTATTTTTTGCATTTATAGAAGTTTTCCGCGGTAATTTTATTAGAATATTTAACCTTTATGATATTAGTAAAGTCAAAGAAAAATGTATTAGTCCGAAAATAGTAATGGAATTTATTAGTATTAAAATGAGTGTAGTAGAAAGATCTAATTAAATGTAAGAAGCGTCCCAACGCCAATGATGGTAAATAGGCAAAAGTATCAACAATTTACAGCATTTAGTAAAACGCACAAAGGCATAACTTTGATGCAATATTCGAAGGTAGCTGGTTATATGAAATAAAACATATTCATAAAATACAACACACAGTACACATATTGGTTACATCCGTTGGAAGTTCGGTAGACTATACACGTGTTTAAGAAATTTAGTCATACGTTTTTTAACGAAATTAGTCGAAGTGCATAAACAATTTATACTTGTTTACAGTTAAGGAAAGCACTTGCAACAAATCAAACACTACAATAATGAACATTAGAATAAGTAATTTAATCGTACAACAATAATAGAAGTTAAATTGCGTATAACAAGTATGTTCATTGGATAATTTAACCTCATAGGATCGAAGAGGTGGATTTTATTCGAATTCGTTTGCTTGAGTATGGAATCAGTGGCATGCAGCCTGTGATGTAATTATTTTTAGAACAATCGATGTACCCAATTGACCTGACCTACATGCCGAAATCGAGATCGCGTGCAGAGTTGGGTGGGTGTAAGCAGTGCGTTTATGAATAAAATTGGAAAGTTTTGCACGTGCTCTGCAAAAAGTCACATGCGGGATTACTAATTTGGATGTGCCTTAAATTGCAGGTATGTATGTTTATTTATTTTTATTTAGTCTCATGGATTAACTAGGTAATTATTGTGTGTTTGTGAAGGGTATGACTAGATACAGAAAACAGTACTGTTTTCGCGAAAACAGTAAAAATACCGAAAACAGTTATATTTTCTCCCTTTACATCGTGTAAATGGCTTTAAACTATGATTTTAATGAATGTTTACTCCAGTACGCATTTAAATGATGCTATATATTATTATTTTTTTTATTACAAAAAGCATTTTATTCCTGTTTAAAAACGGAAGCATTATATAATACGAGGACATGATACCGAAAACGGTTAAATTAAACAGTTATATATACACCCTTTACATCGTGTCGTGATAGTGGCGTTAAATCATGATTTTAATATATGATGACTTCAGTACGCATTTAGGCGAAGTTTCAAATATGTTTTAAGACGGTACTTGTAATTAAGTAAATGGTAATAGAAAATCAATATATATATTATACATAATTGATGTATATACCATCGGGGCCGCATCTGGAGACTTTGGCATCCATTCTTCAGGTGCATGTACTTGAAAAAACACGAATTCCGTTTGTTCATTTTAAAATTGTGCAACTCTCGTACATTTCATTTAGATGCATAATGTGTCGTTCAGGATCAGATCGTGTTTAAAACAGGTGCTGATCAAAAACGACAATTAAGGCAACAGCTGTAAAGTCACTATCCTAAAAATATTTCCAGCATAACGCCGTCAATTAAGGCAACAGCTGAACAACAATTTAGTCATTAGTCTGAAATTTAAAATACTTAGTAATTCACGACCAGGAAATACAGACGGACTGTTTTACAGTTTTCTTTTGGCGGATGGCGTTCTAGATCGCTCTGCTCGTTTTCTCTTTTGTTGATAAGGTTCCCGGCAGAAGGTGTTTTAATAAGTGTTTTAGATCCATCGAGGGATACCACTACGTTTGGGTTTGTATTCAATAATGTTATTATTTGGAACATTTCGACCATAAATATATAGATGATATTTGTTGGATTCGGTGGAATATCGATTTTATTTCACGAGTGATCATAGAAAATAATATGTTCACGAGTGGCGCAGCCACGAGTGAATATATACTTTTTTTTCTATGATCACGAGTGCATTAAAATCGGTATTTCACCAAATCCATCAAATTTTCTTTTTATTTTATACTTTTTTTTCATCGTTTATTTACAATGTAAAAGAGTTTTACTGGATAATTTCGCCGGAATTACGACGTAATTTCGTAAAATATGACGTCATTTCACAGTAAAAACATAATATCAGTTTTAATTCACTGATATTTCTCTACAAACCACCGGAAAGCATAAAATCAAGTATCATAGTGTAAAAATGACGTGTGGAACATTTGTTATACGCTGTTTTCGGTGGCAAAAATCGTCTAGTAGCCCGCCCCATACATATAGGTAATTTCTTTCATTGTTTGAAGTTGGTTTCTTGGAATAATAGACTTCTATACAAATGAATGAGACATAATTGGTTATGTATTATCGATATTTATTTCTTACTAACATATTGAATACACACTGTTTTCGTTTATTTGTTTACTGTTTTCGGTGTAAATTTTACTGTTTTCGTATATGAAAACACTGAATGCGGATTATTTTTGTTAAAATTAATTTTATTAAAAAGTTATAACATATATATTGAAATATCTTTAAACTACTATTCTTTTTCAAACGGTAAACATAGCTATGTTTTCGTCTTCATATTCAATGTGTTCATATATTAAAACACTGTTTTCGGTAAATTTACTGTTTTCGCGAAAACAGTACTGTTTTCGGTATCTAGTCATACCGCTTATTAAGGGCCTTAAAAATATAAACTATCGGAAAATAACTAATAATAAGGCGCTTTTTTTCAATATTTGGAATTGATATAATTTATTTACATTTAAGCAAAGATCTATCAATATTTTTAGATCTTTGATTTAAGTTCAAAGTTTATGTAGATCTACTTACATGAAATTTGTCTTGACACCCAGTCATTGAAATTGAATGGAATGTTTAATGTATTTTTTCACATTTTAGCAACTTAAATGAAATATACAAAAAGCGATAGCTTTAATATGCATCAATATAATAAAAAAAAAAAAAAGTTGTGCAACTCACGCATATATAGTGCAAGAGTCGTTGACTTTTCAGCTACACTGTACAATTTTCTCTCCGGCTGATTTTGTTTATCCCCGCTTGACGTCACATCCGGCTAAGGGACACAACTCTAACACTAGTAAATGCGAATAACTGAAAGGGTGTATAATGTAGGAAAATTGAAATCCATTTTTTCAACGTTGTACCAAAAATAAAATAAAATCATGTTTTTTCTATGAAACCAAACTAAGGGTATCGAACGTCTTTTCAAAGTCGATGGGCATCAAGAGTCCAGGGATATTGTTATCTTCTCTATATTTAATAATGTCATATAAAAGTCTGGTATTCTCACCAATATATCTGCCTTTAATAAATCCTGTCTGATCTTAAGAAATAAGAGTATCAAGGATAGTTTTTAATCTCTAAGCAATGGTCCCAGATGCAAGCTTGTAAATTACCTTTTAAAGCGTTAATGGCCTATGTTTTTCAGAAAATGTCCGGGTTCATTATCTTAAGGTATGCATGTGTTTGTTCCTTGTTTTTGAGAAATTTACATGGTTCTAAAGGTAAAACCACAGTTGAGGCTTCTCACTATAAAATGGCCTAAATCTTTCCAAAAAACTTTAAAACATTCTGCTGTTAAACCATCTGATCCTGTGCTTTTTTAATGCTTCATATTTTTTTAAGTAATTGATATTTCATTGAGTGTAAGAAGGCCTTCTAATGATTGAGATTTTACAGTGTTTACTTTAATTGTGTTTATGCATTTAAGGTCATCACGTACATTGTAAGAGTCATTAAAAACAGACTTTGTATACAATGTTTTGTAAAATTGGGCAGCATCTTTTAAAATACAATTATTGTAAAATAGCCGTTTTCAATAAAAGGGATGTTTTTACTAGATGCATATTTCTACTCCGAAAATAACACATTTTTTTATACAGTGAGTTAATCTAACATGCTACAAAGAGAAAATTGCGTCATAAATAGCTGTTATACAATTCCCTTGGAATGCACGTTGCGTAATATGTTGGTGTTAGTACTATTGTTGGGGTACCCTGAAAGCATAATACATACGCGGGTTAGCTTCTGATTAAATATGGTTTGTTCCAATGTGACACACATTCGACAGGACTCATGGCGATGGCTCTATCGTTTTTCTAGCAGCACATACAGCCGAGTTACCATTACCGGGTCAGTAGCGTAATAAAGTTGTGCTGGTGAAAGTCTCTATAACGCTCAAACAATCATCGAAAATGTCGTAAGATATTTCGTAAAATAAAGTTTACATAGAAATAATCAGTGTTCCTTATAGCCATTGCCAATTTTTCAACGTTAGATGTGCTATGGTAACATATTTTTAATACGATACAAAATGCTCTTTTTTTCTTCTTTTTTTTTGTGGTACAATATATTCAACACATGTTCATGTACCAATTTAGTGTTCATGTGTCGTACGAAAAGATATCGTTGCGGGAAATTCAAATGGAATTTATTGTGCCACACAAAAATAAAAAAGAGCATTTTATATCTTGTTAAATCTGTGTTACCAGACCATGGACAAATTTGAATTTTTTAATCTGTGACCATTATATGCAAGTAGATATTAAATTAATAAATGTCAGGGATCTACACAAGACAAGCATTCTTATGAACATGGTTTGTATACTCCTGGTCNTTTAATGCATGTGCGTAAAGTGTCGTCCCAGATTAGCCTGTGCAGTCCGCACAGGCTTATCAGGGATGACACTTTCCGCCTAAACTGGATTTTCGCTAAGAAGAGACATCATTTAAACGAAAAAATCCAAAAAAGCGGAAATTGTCGTCCCTGATTAGCCTGTGCGGACTGCACAGGCTAATCTGGGATGACAATTTACGCACAAGCATTTTGCCCAGTTTTCTCAGAACACGACACATAGTAGACTTAGGCTGTGCGGTTGTTGCTATACAACATTGAAAGTTTAAAGGGCGAACATTAAATATATTTTGGTCAGCAGATGGAAGACGCGTTTAATATGGTTGTCTTTTGTTACCAACAGTATCACGGGATTAGTAGAGATCATAGACATGTAAAAAGGGCTTTCGAAAGAGTTCTTCAGAATTAAAAAAAGAATTTGCCAGGTGCACGGCGTTTACAGAATGTTTTCATCCATCATAACCCCTTCCTGCTACGAACCACATAGTAATTATAACAGACGCTGAGTGCAAGAAAAAGACAAGTCTACGATCCATGGCGTTCTTTATAAATCCCAATTTTGAATGCATCGTGAAATGCCTTGAAGGTTCAGCTCAATATGAGCCCATTGCAAGTGTTTTACTTAAGCGCTTGGATGTTACATACGCGTGTATGCCTGTCTGAAAGGTTCCAGTTTGTGTTATTATGGTGCACTTCTGGCATACAGACATTGATGAAAATAATGGGACAATGCTATGCATAAGATATATTTATGTATACGCATTGTCAATACAGAAAATATAGAAAACACTTGTGTATGTATTTGCAGTTTTTAATCTGCAAACGGAAACATAATGCTAAACAAAACATTATCATTTGTTTTGTTAATTATACATCAACAAGTACAATATTTGCAAACTCTAAATGTTTATGGTGGAAAACGTTGTCTTGTTTGAGCTTTTAACAGTACGTGTTAGATAACGGCAAAATTGATATTACTTTTCATACTGGGATTATCATGCTGCCTTTGATAAACACAGTGTTCGTGTGAAAGGTGTAAAGATATACATACAACTTAAACCCATATTAATGGTGTTACTAAAAATTTAATTCATTTGTTGAAATGTGTGCATTTTATTATCAGATGTTTACATTTTTTACCAATTAGTTTGACCGAATGTAAAGTAAATTTCTGTAAGTCATTTTAACCTGAATCGCGTTCGTTAACATTGGAAACAGTTCTGTCAATGCTATTTGAATAAGTTAAAGCATACACTGGAGCGATGACTATAGTCGTTATGGTAAACAACTCTTGTATAAGCAGTGAATTCGTATGATTAATTATCTCCCTTTCACTGTTGTAAATATGATGAGCGAATGCACTTCTTAAAGGCACTTGTTCATAGATGTTGGCATTGTTTAAGTTCGGCATTAAATGCTTTAAATTGATACATGTAAACATCGGAGACTTAAAACACTGACTTTTGGATTGAAAAGCTATCGCCTCTACCACTCGACCATATCTGATATGTTAATTTATACTTTTAACTTTATAAAAGTAATCAACGTCTAGTCACAAAATACAACGAATACAGCAGAAACCATCCATTATTCAATCATTTCGCGTTTGTAACTCTGTATAGTTATATCAATTTTTAACGGTGATTACTCATAAATGAAATGGTATTTGCTGTATGAGTTAATGTCATTTTTATTTAGTTTTATTTCCCTCCCTGATGCACAGTGTTATTTTATTTTTATGCCCCCGAAGGTGGGCATATAGTGATCGCACTGTCCGTCTGTCTGTCCGTCCGTCTGAAATTCCGTCACACTTTTCGTTTAGGTTTCGAAAAATGTGGAAAAACACTTTGCGTTAAGGTTTAGAAAAATGTGGAAAAATAGGGCATATGTCATCCTATGGTGACAAGCCTTGTTTGAATATGAGACAATAAGTTGAAAAATTATCATGACAATCCGTGAAAAGGTCCAAGCAAAGGTTACTGATACTTTATGGGATCGTCTTCTCAAAATAAATCGGGCTTTGGATTAAATATCCCTAAAAATATTACACATCACTCGCACTTATCGTTTGAAATATGTAAACAAACACTTTTCTATGCTCAGTCATGTTAAAATAGTGTGTGTTTTTTTAATAAATGGTAAAGCTATGTAAATGTATTCAGGGCGTCGATTTATCTTCATCAAGTAAGGTTTATAACCGGTCACTGCATAGACATAAATATTGTTGTTGATAATGCATCATAAAAAGTTTAAAGATTGTATTTAAGATACCAAATGTATTTCGAACGTTTAATACCGATCGGTTTATCTTCAAATTCGTTTAGTTATTTGCTGTGGTTGGCTCAGTAAATACTGCACATGCTTGGAACAGATGCGATTATAAGCAGGTCATATAGTTATTGCAAGATCGTGGTAACCGATAGGTAGTATGACATTTTTTTCAGTTTCATACTTCGCGTTATTAGAACGGTATATTTCAATACTTATATGTTTAAAATATCAACATTAGTATTGATCTTCCTTAAATGTGTAATTCCAGATACGAAGAGAATTATGATGGACAACTTCAAAGAGAACCCAATACCAGTAATCGAGTTTTCGAAGCTTGGGTTGAACGTTTCCCAAAACGCCTGCGACAATGATGCTTTAAAAACGATCGGTAGCCAGATTCGAAAGTCCTTTAGCAAATCAGGATTTTGTTATTTAACAAACCATGGTATACCGCAATTTGAGATTGATAACTTCATGGATATATCGAAGCAATTCTTCTTCCAAACAACGGAGGACAAAATGAAATATGCTCGCGGCAAGGAACGCAATTNAAAATAAAAACAAACTAAAACAGAACACTTCATAAAGATCCGAAAATGAAACTCAATATATGTATATGGACTGAACGCAAAACATCAAAGTAAATATTTTAAGTGCGTAACATCTCGTGCAAACACCTAACTAAAGGATTTTATGGAAATGATGTATGCACATTTAAATTTTAAAGAATTGTCTTCAAACTGGACTGCAAGCAAAACAATAAAGTGAATATTTTTAAACTGCGTAACATCTCATGCAAACACTCAAATATATGACTTCAGTGAAATGTTGTTTGCATCTTTAAATTGTAAAGCATTGTCTTCAAACCTGGAGCAAGTTAGATTTATGTCTTTAGCATTTTCAAGGGAGACACTCTGTTACAACTTCAAAACGTGCCTGGAAAGCGAAAGCTTGCGACACACCGGCAAATAGTGCGCCTTGAATCCACCCATTGCTCCAGGATATCGCCTCCCCAGCGAGGTACAGCGGGTTTTCGGACTTCCACAGCGATTGCAGGTGATCCATGTATTCGTTTTAAGGTTTGAGCAAAGCGTAGCCACCTTGGGCTAATCAGGGACGACAATGTCCGCTTTTATGGAATTTTTCGTTTAAATGATGTCTCTTCTTAGCGAAAATCCAGTTTAGGCGGAAAGTGTTGTCCCAGATTAGCCGGTGCGGACTGCACAGGCTAAGCTTGGACGACACTTTACGCACATGCATTATGCCCAGTTTTCTCAGAACACGACACACCATTTCGAACAGCAATAAATGGTGGTATGTACAGAATGATTGCATGTTTGTTGCTTGCTTGTGATAGTATACTTTACTGTTGTTGTTTTTTGATGGACATGTGCAATCTTCCGTTAACTATAACTGTACATTTCTGAAATGACCGTTAACCTTAATTGAACGTGTTCTATATTGATAGGATGCAATAATTTAGCTTCGCATTAAATGCGTTGTTTACGCTTACAGTGAATTTTAATATATTTGTGGCATTTGCAATTTTCTTTAAGTACAAACTGTCTTCAATCCAATATATATATATAAATAGAATCTGACATGAGTTGTCATATCATACCATATTTTATTTGAAACGAGTTTAGGAATTTTGTTAGTAAGCGAGCCTTTGGCGAGCTTACTAACGAATTTCCTGGACGAGTTTAATAAAATATTTTATCACATGCCATACCCTGTTTCCCATGTAATATAACCATTACATATATTTTTATATTACACATGTGTTATATACTTTTTAGCGTTTTCATTGGCTTAGTTTTCGTTATTGACCAATCGCATTTTGTTATTTTGCTGAAATGACGTCGCAACGTCAAATGACGTAACGAAATGTAAACAACATTCGGGATTTATCATTATGTTTGCGTAAATATTTTTTTAATTTGCTCATTTAAAAGCATGTGATAGAAAAGATCCGACACTCGTTGTGATATCATACCATATTTTATTATACTCGTCCAGGAAATTCGTTATTTATCTCGCCAAAGGCTCGCTTACTAACAAAATTCCTGAACTCGTTTAATAAAATATGGTATGATATGACAACTCATGCCAGATCCTTTATGTATGATATGACAACGAGTGTCAGAACTTTTTTTTAACATGCTTTTAAACTAAATAAAATACATCTTTATTGACCAAACCAATGCTGATAGATCTAAAAGTTTTTCACTATCGTGACGTCATTTCATGTTCACGACGTCATTTCACCAAAATAAAGCAATGCGATTGGTTAGTTATTGATTCTGTAGCCAAGGCAAACGCTTAAAAATGTTGTTTTACACATGTGTAATATAAAAAATAAGTAATGTCTGTATAACATTGAAAACAAGGTATGGCATGTGATAAAACATAATATAGGCAAATGATAACGTATCATTACTCAGTCCGCACAGGCTAATCAGGAACGAGACTTTCCGCCTGAACTGGATTGTTGCTAAGAAGAAACTTTCTTCAAACGAAAAATATCATAAAAGCGGAAAGTGTCGTCACTGATTAGCCTGTGCGAACTGCACAGGCTAATCTGAGACGAAACTTTACGCAAATGCATTAAACCCCCTTTTCACAGAGTGCGGCCCATATACGCTTGTATGCCTGTCTGAAAGGTTCCAAACTGTATTATTATGGGGCACTTCTGTCATACAGACATTAATGATAATAATGAAGTAATGCTATGCATAAGATTATTTTATACGCATTGTCAATACAGAAAAGATAGAAAATGCTTGTATACACTTGTGTATGTGTTCGCAGTTTTTAACATTCATATGGAAACATAATGCTAGAAATAACATTATCATTTTAGGTGTATAATATAAAACAACAAGTTTCCCCTTGTACAATATTTGCAAACTCTAAATGTTAATGGTGGAAAACGGTGTCTTGTTTGAGTCTTTAAGAGTATGAGTTCGATAAAGGCAACCTTGATATTACTTTTCATACTAGGGTTATCATGCTGACTGATAAACACAGTGTTCGTGTGAAAGGTGTAAAGCTATGTATTCATATAACTTTAACCCATGCTAATGGTGTAACTAAAAGTAAAAATTGATTTGTTGAAATGTGTGCATGTTATTTTCAGATGTTTTATTTTTTACCAATTAGTTTGACCGAATGTAAAGTAAATTTCTGTAAGTCATTTTAACCTGAATCGCAGAACCCAGAAAGACCGGGAGACTTAAAAGAGGCGTTCAATTACCTCCCCTCGGATGACCCAAACAACTGGCCAACACCAGAGTTTCAAAACGCGTGTAAAGAGATGTTTAGAAAATGCACCGAGCTTTCCTTGCGTGTTTTGGATGCTTTGTCTGTAGGTCTTAATCTACATAAAAGCCATATGCGAGCCGCGCATGAATGTATTGGTATGGGAAACAATGCAACCACTCTTCGAAGCCTATATTACCCCGCGCTGACGCCAGAGTCATCTATAAAACCGGGTCAGATTCGTTTGGGCGAGCACTCCGACTATGGTTCTATTACCCTCCTTTTTCAAGATGAAATAGGGGGTCTGGAGGTGGATATTCCCGGACACGGGTTCGTCCCCGCACCACCCATACCCGAAACAGTAGTGGTTAACATCGGCGATCTGATGCAAAGATGGACGTCTGACGCGCTGGTAGCTACTAAGCACCGAGTTCTCATACCGGAAGTAGAATTCAAGAAACGATTACACAGACAGTCGGTTGCGTTCTTTGCACACCCAGATGACGAATTTCTTATAAAATGTCTGGACGGCTCCGACAAGTACGAACCAGTAACGAGCGGCGACTATGTTAAGCAACGATTTGGCGTCACATACTGAGCGTTTGTTTTTATCTTTGAATAGTTCGATACAAAGGACTCTTGGATGTATTCATAATGTCATACTTTATATTATATAGTTCTTAAACTATTCATAGGATGCTAAAGTAATAAAACTTTCTATTTCGTGAAATGCTTTGTTAAAATTAACAAAAGAATATACTAGTATTTGCAAAGTTACGTCAATATGTTAAACATTTTACGTTACGATATTCGCTTTGTTTTATTTGTACCGTATTGGCAAGATCCTTGTCAATGATTGTTGCGTGGTAACA
>VMBQ01010940.1:13593-24681 GCA_007657795.1 Dreissena rostriformis | reverse complement strand
GTAATCCTAGGTGTGGGACCTTCTTTTTAAATATTGTAGGACAGGGTTATGTTACTATTTAATTTTCATAGCAGACATAAATGAAGACTTAATGTCAATAATTATGTCCCCCATTTGAAGAAGTTGGGGTATATTGCTTTGCACCTGTCTCTTAAGTCAGTCAGTAGGTGGGATTTTCTATCCTTTATGATTTCGTTTCCGCACAATATCTTAACAAACCTTTGCACTACGGTAGAGCAANATTTGAATGCTTACGACTGCATTGCAATTGGAAATTAAATAATAATATTCAAATATTTGCCAAAACATGCTAGGCTTAAATATGGCAATATGTTCTATTATTATTATGCTATATACACTGTTGGTATATAATGTTAAAGTAATAATATTTGTATACATGATATGCATGCGTGTATGTTTATATCAATTTCTGAATACAAGTTAATAAATAAAAAATAAAAAAATAAATCTTATTTTGTTTATCGACAGGATGGCCAAGTAGAGAGTGACATTCCTTCCCCTGAACTCTTTCCAATTCATCATCTGGACGAGTTGGAGTTCTTTCCAGGCGACTTTGTGAACAACAACAACAGTAGGTGGCCTGGTCTGGTGCAGACCAGTGTTTCTATGGTTACATTTGCCTTAATGTTTCAATTGAATTGCTAGGCAGCATCTATCTATGTAGACAATGGAAGATCTTTTATGTATTAAATCGGACTGTCTCTACAAAACTGATAAATCTATGGCTGTTCAATCCATATTTTATGCTTTTATAGTTCGACTTTTTAGTAAGTTTAATTTTATCCAGAATATTCTAATGCTGATTGTGGCGATTGATGATGATGATGATGATAATTTTACTAAAACATAATTTATTTGACTGATTATTAAGTTTTATTTAGCAAAACACTTACAATTTGGTCATTATGAATGCAGTTTGTTGCTACCTAATGTTTATTTTCACAATTAGCTGCTTCCCATTCTTGTATGAATTCATACGCTGTTTTCAATATGGAGTTGCTTTCAGCACATACCTGCACTGACTATGGCGTGGTGGTGAGTGCAAACTACAAAGAGAGGACTGTAATGGTCAAATGGGTGAAACCATACATACCTGGTGTTACAAACAGGTACCACTTTGACTCTTTTATATTTCTTCAGTTTTCACCTAACAATTTTTCTCATGGGACTTTGCTTGCATATTTTTATGCTCCCCATATATATATATATAGGGAGCATATAGTTGCCAGTTTGAAGTTCCGTTATTCCTTCCTTCCTTCTTTCCTTCCGTCACACTTTTATAACAGTTTCTCATAGCGCCTTCAATACTTTACTGATCTCTTTCATATTTGGCATGAAGGTACCTTGCATGGACCTCTACCTTTTGATGAGGTTTGAGGTCACTGGGGTCAAGGTCACCGAGGCTAATAATAGATTTTCTCAAGGTCACATTAAAAAAAATAAAAAATCCAAAACATTAACCCATATATCGACAAAGCATCATTGGGGAGCATCCATCAGTTTTACTGATATCCTTGTTTTTAAATGTAATCCTAGGTGTGGGACCTTCTTTTTAAATATTGTAGGACAGGGTTATGTTACTATTTAATTTTCATAGCAGACATAAATGAAGACTTAATGTCAATAATTATGTCCCCCATTTGAAGAAGTTGGGGTATATTGCTTTGCACCTGTCTCTTAAGTCAGTCAGTAGGTGGGATTTTCTATCCTTTATGATTTCGTTTCCGCACAATATCTTAACAAACCTTTGCACTACGGTAGAGCAAATTGGTATGATGGTAACTTTGGAGGGGAGGAAAACGCCTATCTATTATGGGGTCAACAGGTCAGAGGTCAAGGTCACAGGGGCTTTTAACTTGAAATTATATAGGCAAACTATCCAGTGCCATTAATACCCTTAATAACAGTTGCTTAAGCAGACTTGCAATTATCATCAAATGTTTTCTGAATATTTGACACTGTATTCCCTACATTTTGGATTAATTATGGTACTGCATAAGTTAATGCATTCATGCATTGCAACGTAAACCTGATTAACATGGTATTTACAAAAAAAACTGTTCCATCAGTTTTATTGAACATATTGATCTTGGCCCATTATATTAAATTACAAAATTCCGACAAATAGTCAAACTTTACCTTACATATTTGCAAACTTTTTTCAGACCAGAAGAAAGTGATCCAGTAGAATTAAGTGTATTTGACCTGAAGGATCATCCGGATTACAAGTTTCGATGCGGCAACACTGTGATCAGGATTGGGGGCTATCAGGTAAAGAGATTAGCGGAATATCAGGTAAAGGGATATTACTGGTTTTTGGAAATCAGAAACTTTCAAGGTTGGGGCTATCAGGTACATAAAGGGACATTGAAGCTATCAGGTAAAGGGACATTGTGGGTTGGTGGCTATCAGGTTAAGGGGCATTGTGGGTTTGGGGCTATCAGGTAAAGGGACATTGTGGGTTGGTGGCTATCAGGTAAAGGGACATTGTGGGTTGGTGGCTATCAGGTTAAGGGACATTGTGGGTTGGTGGATTTGAGGTTAAGGGATATTCTAGGTTGATGGATATCAGGTAAAGGGATATTGTAGGTTTGAGGATATCAGGTTAAGGGACATTGTGGGTTGGTGGATATTAGGTTAAGGGACATTCTGGGTTTTGGATATCAGGTAAAGGGATATTCCATGTGGATGGATATCAGGTAAAGGGAAATTCTAGGTTGGTGGATATCAGGTAAAGGGGTTATTCTAGGTTGGTGGATATCAGGTAAAGGGATATTCTAGGTTGGTGGATATCAGGTAAAGGGATATTCTATGTTGGTGGATATCAGGTAAGGGACATTGTGAGTTTGGGGCTATCAGGTAAATGTACATGGTGGGTTAGTGATATCATGTAAAGGGACAATGTGGCTTTGGGATATCAGTCAAGAGACATTCAGGGTTGAGGAATATCAGTTAAGGGAAAATCAGGGTTGGAGGATAGCAGGTTAGGGGACATTGAGGGTTAGGGATATCAGGTAAAGGGACATTCTGGGTTTTGGATATCAGGTAAAGGGATATTCTAGGTTGGTGGATATCAAGTAAAGGGAAATTCAAGTGTGGTGGATATCAGGTAAAGGGACATTCTAGCTTCTGGATATAAGGTAAACAGAAATACTGGTTTGGGGGCTATCAGGTAAATTGACATTCTGAGTTGGGGCTATCAGGTAAAAGGAAATTTAAGGTTGGTGCAATCAAGAAAAGGAGCATTCTAATTTGGGGCTATAAGGTAAAGGGACATTTAAGGTTGGTGCAATCAAGAAAAGGGCATTCTAATTTGGGGCTATCAGGTTAGGGTACATTCTGGTTTGATGGATATCCTGTTAAAAGGTTGATTCTGTCAGATATCAGGTTAAGGCTCATACTGGGTTACGTGATATCAATTAAAGGGACAATCTGGGTTTAGTGATATCAGCAAAGGGACATTTCTGGTTGAGGATATCCACTAAAAGGGCATCTGGCTTAGATTTTGAGCTTGGGAAATATCAAGTAAAGTTACATTTTGAGCTTGGGGAATGTCAATTAAAGGTACATGTCAGGTTGAGGGATATCGAGTTTTGTTAGTTTATTTCCTTTGTAACCACGAGTATGCACACATCTGGAAACCAAATCTAAAAAAATGAGCGACTTTTTTGGCATTCAGATTGATTGTTTATTGATTAAAACAGAGGTGTTTTCCAATTTCTCAGCAGGCAGGGGAACGTTACGAGGCAATAGGTCAGGTGTACAGCGTTGAACCGGACGGAATGGTCAAGGTCTGCTGGCCTAACTCCCAGGTGACCACCTGCTATCCTCAGGAGCTCTTCATTCCAAACGGGGAGGCTGACGACGTAAGTTTGACAAAGAAAATGGTTTGACAAAAATTATGATTTTTAAACTTCACATTCTTAGTGCTGTTTACAGATTATAGATAAGTCAGTTTCACCAGGCTTACAAAATATTAACCTCAAGCCTTAATTGTATTCAAGACTTTAATATTGGTATTCAATTTATCCCATCATATTTGAATTTTTTTCTGAATAAATTTTGAAAAGAAATTAAGTTCATATTACCACTTATATATGAGTCGCCCTTTGAGAATAGGGGTTAAATGCATGTGCGTAAAGTGTCTTCCCAGATTAGCCTGTGCGGTAAACTGGATTTTCGTCAAGAAGAAAATTCCTTGAAAAGGACTACACAAGCTCATCTGGGACAACAGTTTACGCATATACATTAAACTCCCTTTTCTGGGAGCGCAATTAATATACATTAAAGCATTTTCTGGGAGCGCGATTAATATACATTTAAACAAATTTTTCTTTATAAACTGTGTATAACCTGCAAGTGCACTGGTGTACAAATAAAACTCAAACCTATGGCAAATTTTCAGGGCCCTGGCAGTTCAGACGAGTCCAGCGAGTTTTCGAGCATGGACGAAGAAGATGATGACTCTGATGGCAGCTGGGAGACAAACTCAGAGGAACCAGTCTCTGGAGACGAGGAGGAGAATAACGCAAACGAAAAGTAAACATTTGCAAGTCAGGCTCTAAAATTAACAGAAATTTTTTCTCGCATAACTTTGCCAGTGGCTTTTCAATTGACAGGCAAAACAGCAAACCATACTTGAAAAAATGTTTGTTTCATATTTCACCTTGTTACAAGTGTGAATAATGCAACAGCATATCAATAAACATGTCCACTATAATTTGAAATGTGGTGTGTATTTTTGTTTCAGTGTAAGATTGAATGATCATTTCATGAGGTGCCATGTAAAACCTGCGCAGAGTATTCATATACTTAAACACTCAACTGTCAAGAAGGGAGATAAATCACATAGTTCAATTTACATCACTGTTGCAGTTAGTTCCCTTATATTTAATTTAACTCCCGGTAGGTCTTCTTGTTTCTGTTTCAAGGAGACACTTTTCTAGTCGTGCTATGATACTATGTCGTCTACTGAATGAAATAAGTCATGTAACTGACATTTTTATACATTTTTATGTCCACCAGTATATACTGGGGGACATATTGTTTTTGCCCTGTCTGTTTGTTGGTTTGCACAAACTTGAACATTGGCCATAACCTTTGCAATATTGAAGATAGCAACTTGATATTTGGCATGCATGTGTATCTCATGGAGCTGCACATTTCAAGTAGTGAAAGGTCAAGGTCATCCTTCAAGGTCAGAGGTCAAATATATGTGGCCCAAAACGCTTATTTTATGAATACTTTTGCAATATTGAAGATAGCAACTTGATATTTGGCATGCATGTGTAACTTATGGAGCTGCACATTTTCAGTGGTTAAAGGTCAAGGTCATCCTTCTAGGTCAAATATATGGGTCAAAATTGCTCATGTAATGTAACTTCTGCAATATTGAAGCTAGCAATTTTATATTTGACATGCATGTGTATCTCATGGAGCTGCACATTTTGAGTGGTGAAGGGTCAAGGTCAAGTTCATCCTTCAAGGTCAAACGTCATATCGTGGACATAGTGTTTCACAAACACATCTTGTTACTTTTTTTCCATTTTTGTGTTTATTAAGGTGACATCCATCAACTGTTAAAATATTAAGACAACCTTTTTGGTAAAAATAATGTTTTTACCAAATTTTCCAAATTGACATGAGCGAACACACGTCATTTTCTGAATGTAAAATGTAGTGTCACTGACATTTTGTAAAATATTCACGAGAAGCAAAAATACTGTTTTAGTTAAATAATAAACATTTTTCCATATTCTAATTTTCTGATTAGTATTTTTATAAAATTTGAAAAGCAAAACAAAACTCCAAATTGATATGTCTTTTTTAAAACAATAAATAATTAAGAAAGGAACAGTAACCATAATTTCAACACTGAAATATTTTGAATGCAAAAAATAACATTAGTGCTCTTACTGTATTTTCGGAAATTTTTGAAAAATATGCATTCCTGAACAATTTACAAAATGTCAGTTACCCTAGTTATTACATTGATTTATTTTAATTTTTATTTCAATAGACGAATATATGTGGTAACATTACTGAAAACTGACATTTTAGGGAACTAGTTTGACATGACAATTGGAGGTTAAAGTTAATGCAGAGCCCTGATGTTTACAAGACAACAAATATTATCTATAAAAAAAAACATTAAATTCTGTTTTTTGTTCCAGACCTCAGGTTATCTCTGCAATGACTGACACCAAAAAATTTGAATTGGATGTTCTACTTGACCGAGCCAGTATTGCTGTGACGGGTCTACTCAGCATCTTCCAAAACGTCTCCGGTCCCTTCCTAAAGAACTCCGACCAGGTGTTCCAGTATGTGCTCTCGATATTCAAGAAGTGCAGGGACATAGAGAAGATTATGCAAACCAACTTCTTCAATGACGACGAGGTTTCAGATCTGATTTCGAAAGTTAAAGATGAGATGAGGCGGCAGAAGGCATCGAAGCTTGCGAAACAGGTCGCTGATATGTACAAGCATAACACGGGTAATGTTGGAAGTGCTAGAGCCGATACAGGGAAAGCAGAAGAGTGTACTGATAACAAAGGTTGTAAGGAAGTAAAAGAGCAAACTGAAGAGTTTGGAACTAGATCTAGTGCCTGCGATGAAAATGCTGAAGCAGTTGAAAAGATTATTGGAGAGAATAACCTTAGAACTATTTTCGATAAGGGTGATACTATATCTGTGGAAGAGAAAGCAGAAAATTGTGGGGCTAGTTCTAGTGTAACTGATGAAAATTCGAATGATAAAGATAAGGTAGAAATTGTGGAACTAGTGAACGGTGAACTCGAGGGTGCTACAGGGAGCAATTTTAAGGAGGTAAATCTCAGTGATCTAGTGAATCTTATTCAGACGATCGTAGAATCATGTGATAACACGGAGGATGACTCTATGGTGAAGGCCATAGTAGAGAACGGGATTGCTGCAATTACTAGTGATAAAACCCTGATAAAGGCAAGTCAGGATGCCTTGGTTTCAGCATTGGAGAAACTTGAACCTCAGAAACGTGAAAAACTGCAACCGGTCCTTGACTTGTTAAACGCGTCAATAAACAGCCCTTGCGAGTCAGAGGATAAGAGCTCAAGCCCAACCTCTGTGAAAGAAGGCAGAAATCTGGCACCTAATCATCGTAATTTATGCATTCAGGTGTGCAATATTTTGAAAAACAGGCTGTTGCATATCAAACAGGAGTTGTATCGGAGGTGGATAGCGTCTAAAGGAGGTTACGATGATAACGATCTTGCTAATACACTTTTTGGACAATTTCTTAAGGTACAACAGGCTTCAAAGGAAGATAAAATAGCAAAAGCGGTGCCAAAACCCGAGGAGCCTTGTTCTTTAGGGGAAACAGAAACTGCTGATAGCCGAGCAGACAACTGTGATGAAAGCAAAGATATTTCGGAAAATTCGCCTTCAGACATTATAACTTCTTGCGAGCAGCCTTCAAATGCGGAGGCATGTGGCGTGCACTCAAGTTAGTTTGATTTGTTCAATAATTTCGTATAAACATACAATATCCTGCTGTGCAAGTATTGTGAAATAATTTTAATTTTATTCCAAGTACACTTTACACTTTCAACTTTATGGTATTTTTCCTTTAAAGGAATTCCTAACGAAAATCCAGTTTATTTGGAAAGTGTTTCCCTGATGAGCCTGTGCAGACTGCACATGCAAATCTGGGATGACACTTCAAGTACATGCATTAAGCCCAGTTTCTCCACATTGAGGCTAATATATATTCTGGTAATGAATGCCGAAAAAATGAGGTTACTTTGATGAATCAAATATCTGATATGGAATTGACCTTGCGCATTAGAGATTGTTATCCCCACACTTTTTGAAAAAAAGGTGGGGATATTGTGGTTATCTCCGCTGTCCGTCCGTCCATCCGTCTGTCCGTCCNCAGGATCCAAACTGTAAATGCTATTCTGATAGTATTCTTTGAAAAAAAATCGAAGAAAATGCTAATTTTAGAAATTCAGCGGACGACATTTTAGCAGACGACAAATTTCCCAGCATGCAAAGGGTTAATAGGTTTCATCTTTCCAGCTGCAATAGGTTTTGAGTTACATGCAACAGAAAATGGGGCCATATCTCCTGTAGAAAATTAGTGAACAAAAGTATGGAGGTACGCAAGTTCACATGCTGGGTGATGTATGTTTGCAAAGTTTCATCCTATAGCACTAATACTTTTTATGCCCCCGAAGGTAAACATATAGTGATCGCACTGTCCGTCAGTCTGTCTGAAATTCCGTCACACTTTGCGTTTAGGTTTCGAAAAATGGTCATAGCTTTTGTAATATTGATCATAGCAACTTGATATTTGGCATGCATGTGTATCTCATGGAGCTGCACATTTTGAGTGGTCAAAGATCAACAGCAAAAAAAAAGTGGCGCAGTAGGGGGCATTGTGTTTCTGGCAAACACATCTCTTGTTGAGTTAAACTTCACTTTGATCATGTGTGCAAGATTAAGGGTTCCACATTTCTGTCTCCAAATTGATATTTGCTAATATGGTTTCCATTTGTGATTGATTATATGCTTAATTTCTGTTCATTACAGTGGAGCTTGTTGGAACGTGGTTTACCAGAAGGCATTACGGTCAAAGTGTTTGAGGAACGAATGGTATGTTATATCTAGTGATGGGCATATCGGTTGAAATTTGCTAGTCGATTAATCGACATAATCGGACAGACAAACCGATACGATAATCGGTTATAATCGGATAATCGGCTTATTCTGTGATGCTGCTCATTTTAAAGTCTTTACTTTCGTATTAAGTGTTGGTGAATGCCCCAATTAATTGCATATTTTGCTACGCCACACCTAGTTATGCTCGATTGGTCATTTTCGGCTCGGGTACTACTTACATGTACCACGGATACAATTTAGTATACTTACTTGTACCCCGGGTACTGTAAATATACTAAAATGTACCCGTCCGATATATGACTGTACCGTAGTTGTATTCCCGCCCAAAATCCGATGTCGTAAAATGCGCGACATAACGAAAACAACTTCTATTAAAAAAAAATAACTGCATCAACTTGCTTATGTTTATGAGTTTCGATAATATAGGGGCCATTTAACAGAAAATTGACATAAATATGAACATAATTATTTGTTTTTAATAGCCGACAGCGACCGATTTAAAAATTCCCGGGTACGTTTAAGTATATTTACCGTACCCGGGGTACAAGTAAGTATACTTAATTGTACCCGGGGTACATGTAAGTAGTACCCGACCCGACAATGACCAATCGTGCCTTAGTTATAATGTTATAGATTCTGAATACATGCATAAGAAATAGTGATATTCTGTATAATATAAATGTTTACTTATGCCTGGTATGGAAAAGTAATGTTGCATAACAACAATCGAAAGTAATAATATTTGCAATAGTTAAATTATACACACTGAAAAAAGATATCAGATACATAAATCCTTTAATCAACAAAGTACCACAATCAATAAACAATATGACTAGAATAAGCAGTATGCTGCAGCTGGTAAATACACAATTCCATTTACAAGTTGATTCTCGACATCCTTAAGCAAATGTTCGTTTTCTTCCAAACTGGTTGGTAGAACCTTGCCGACGATAAGTTTCATAAGCTGATCATCTAATGCTACCTTTCAGTCATGTTGTGTTGTTTCTCGAATGCAAGTTTGGGCTGGACTGGCTTCTGGCTGGGTGTATTCGGAGTACTGGCAGCTGGGTCGTTAGGGTGCATAACATCTATGTGTGTCAGGAAATTGCTTGTGTTTCCTAAATATAAAAAAGAAATTGAATGACTAGGAATTAAAACAATATGCTTTTTTGGTATAAGTTTATAGTTAAATAATAATCATTGAGGTTGTGTTGTATTATTATTTAATCTGAGATGGGGTTTTTATCACTATCAGAAACTCCAACTTATTTTGTTCTGGCACTTATTTGTCTAAAGCTGTTAACAAGTTTGCACCACCAATCTAATATCACCAAAAATAAAAGTCGAATGCCTCTTGCTTTTTATTCCTGTCATGGATAGTTTGTTTGCATATTGATAATAGTTTATTTTGTTTTGTCCAAAAACATCCTTTTCTGGTAATTNAGCTCAGAATGAGATTATACTGGTTAACAAGTAAGCACATTCTCGGTTAGAAATAAATTCAGATGAATACAGAACAGAATGTTAAAACAGTAAGTATGGTTCGGTTTCATGTCATTGTCACCAGCACTTACGGCTATTAGCCTATTAGTAGACAAAGCCGGCTCACTGCAACAGTCAGGATTATGTCTTCGATGATGATTTCCCTGGTTTAGTCATCTGGAAGACTGTTTCGACCCGGGTGGTCGAATATTTCAAGCTGCGCCTGTTCTTTTTCATCGTTTTGGAACTTTTTCGATACACATTGGAGACGCCATTTTAATTTTAGGATATTGTACCAAAGTTATATTGACCGAAAGATTCACAAGAAAAGGCTACAAAACACGAATAAATTGTTTTCGATTAATCAAGTGGCGAAACTCAATGTCGGCGATTGCAATCAAGAAAATTTGCGCGACGATTAATCGACTCCAGTCGATTATCGGCCCATCAATAGTTATATCTCTTTCCTGCAATATTGGTAATCAAAATGAACCTTGTCATATGTTATAATATGCATAGAAGTAATACCGTGTTCATGTAACTTGAGTAAAGGACTGACTTAAATGCATTTTTAGCTCACCTGAGCACAATGTGCTCATGGTGAGCTATTGTGATCGCCTTTTGTCCGTCATGCGTCATGCGTCGTCCGTCGTCAACATTTACCTTGTTAACACTCTAAAGGTCACATTTATTGTCCAATCTTCATGAGACTTGGTCAGAACATGTGTCTCAATAATATGTTGGACGAGTTCGAAAATGGTTCCGGTTGGTTGAAAAACATGGCTTCCAGGGGGCGTGGCAGTTTTCCTTATATGGCTATAGTAAAACCTTGTTAACACTCTAGAAGTCACATTTTTAGTCCAATCTTCATGAAACTTAGTCAGAACATTTGTTCTAACGATATCTCGGATGAGTTTGAAATGATTC
>VMBQ01010940.1:0-11029 GCA_007657795.1 Dreissena rostriformis | reverse complement strand
CTTTCTCTTTGTCTGACTATCATAGTGGCCTACTTTCTCTTTGTCTGACTATCATAGTGGCCTACTTTCTCTTTGTCTGACTATCATAGTGGCCTACTTTCTCTTTGTCTGACTATCATAGTGGCCTACTTTCTCTTTGTCTGACTATCATAGTGGCCTACTTTCTCTTTGTCTGACTATCATAGTGGCCTACTTTCTCTTTGTCTGACTATCATAGTGGCCTACTTTCTCTTTGTCTGACTATCATAGTGGCCTACTTTCTCTTTGTCTGACTATCATAGTGGCCTACTTTCTCTTTGTCTGACTATCATAGTGGCCTACTTTCTCTTTGTCTGACTATCATAGTGGCCTACTTTCTCTTTGTCTGACTATCATAGTGGCCTACTTTCTCTTTGTCTGACTATCATAGTGGCCTACTTTCTCTTTGTCTGACTATCATAGTGGCCTACTTTCTCTTTGTCTGACTATCATAGTGGCCTACTTTCTCTTTGTCTGACTATCATAGTGGCCTACTTTCTCTTTGTCTGACTATCATAGTGGCCTACTTTCTCTTTGTCTGACTATCATAGTGGCCTACTTTCTCTTTGTCTGACTATCATAGTGGCCTACTTTCTCTTTGTCTGACTATCATAGTGGCCTACTTTCTCTTTGTCTGACTATCATAGTGGCCTACTTTCTCTTTGTCTGACTATCATAGTGCTTTGGGACAATCTGCAGAAGTATTAAAAGACAATGTTTATTCTCTACCCACTGCAGGACTTGCTCTCCGTCTTGGTGGAGGGTCCAGCAGGGACGCCATACGAGGGCGGACTGTTTGCCTTCGACCTCTACCTGCCGCCCGACTACCCCAACAGCCCGCCCAAGATCCACTACTACTCGTTCTGCAGTGAGCGCCTCAACCCCAACCTGTACGAGGACGGGAAAGTGTGCATCAGTCTGCTGGGCACATGGACCGGGAAGGTGTGAGAAGTTTGTTAAACCATCCCCCTGTGCTTGCCCACCCCGCAAACCAGGTTTGGGAGGGGGTATATTAGTGTTGCTTTGTCTGTCAGTCTGCATAAAATGTAAAAAGTTTGTTGAGCAAATTTTTTCCACAGTTCTCAGGCAATTAAATTGAATGTTATAAGTTTGGGGAGTGAACGTTTTGCACAGTTGTTAAGTGATTAAATTGAAACTTAAAACATGTCATCATCATGAGTTAAAGATGTTTAATAAGAGACTTTTATCTTCCTTTTACCCACACAGTCCTTAGTTATTAGCACTTGTACATAGCTGATGAAGTGGTGCCTCTTTAATGAGTCTCATTTATGACATACATGCTGTAGTTATAGAAATAATTCCAGAGTTTGTTCAGGATATGAAAAGTCTCAGAATTTTATAACAGTTCTTAAAGGTTTTTGAACTAGTCAAAATTAAGTTTTTTTACAGTTAATAATCAGAAAATTGTAATAAGCGTGATTTATTGTTCAACAAGACCTTGAATGGATTTAGGTTGGTTGAGGTAGCTGTTGGTTAATTTTTGCGTATGATTAAGCCTTTCCTTTGATGCAAAATATCATTATCCATTTGAAGGTGATTAATTGATTTTCAAACTTTGCGAGTGAAATATTTTTTGCACCCATGAAAAATTGAGTAATGAGCAAAAATAAATGTGTGTTTAGGGAAAATGGCTCAGCAATTACATTAAAAAGCCATGTTTTAAGGAAATCTATGGTGATAAGCTGAAATGTATGTGTTTTATGTGTGAGATTGACATCAGTTTATCAAATTTGTGAGTAATTATTAGAAATGGATACATAAAGCTTGATTTTAATAAAAAAAGATACAAACCATGTTGCACTGGCAACAGACTACTGAACTAAAGAATTCTGTTAATCTTTTTAACAATCTGAGCAAGGACATGCAGCCTTCAAAATTTAAATAAATATACTGTGTTTGATTATGCATCAATCGTATGAAAAGCATAGGCTTTATAGTTAAGACAAAACCTTGAAAATGAATGGAAAGTCCTTGAGTTTTGTTTTGCAAATACTGTCTTAACATTGTATTGTCTGCTCTTCGTTTGGAATATTATGTTCATGGTTCATTAGTCCTTTGCATGCTGGGATATTTGTCGTCTGCTAAAATGTCGTCTGCTGAATTTAAAAAATTAGCATTTTCTTCGATTTTTTTCAAAGAATACTATCAGAATAGCAAACAGTTTGGATCCTGATGAGACGCCACGTTCTGTGGCGTCTCATCTGGATCCAAACTGTTTGCAAAGGCCTTCAAAATCCAGTTCCAGCACTGTAAGAGTTAGTGATATTAGTGGGCCATTCTGTCAAATAGAACTTTTGTCAAGGAGATACTTCTTCAATGTGTAAATGTTGATAATTATAATTTTCAGGGCAGTGAATTGTGGACAGAGTCTTCCAATCTTCTGCAAGTGCTAGTTTCCATTCAAGGTATGTGGACATCTTAGCCTTTTGAAATTGGATACATCATAAGGGGAAAGATCTCGGGTGCAAAAGGAATTTGACAAGGGCAGGGTGGAAAAGCCCAACAAGTCTTGTGACGTTCTCTTGTTTATTGCTAAATCCAATGAATTTCTGAGTTTAAGACTCAACAATTCTGCAGTGTAATAGGTGCTTTAATCTGAGTGTTGACCGAGTTGACTTTTTAACAGGGTGTTACCTGTATCTTGTACTTTTTTCCGTTACCAAACTAACAAGTTTCCATCTCCTGTGAGAAAATGCTGATCCAGTTGCTGGAAGTACACTCACACACAACATATTATTCCATTTTTAGCTTGACTTTTTTCCAAAAATAAATTTGGATTGGAGGTACTGTGCTGTCATTTTGCTTATAAGTAGCTTACATGCAGAGAATGGTTTCAAACTTAATTAAATTCATCTACCTGTAGATTAATTGGTAAAAAGTTGAAAATCTTCTTTCCTAGCAAATTCACATTTTTTGTTTTATTATATATACTTTTTCTTTTTTTTTCAGCTTTAAATATACCTTTTTAGCTCATCTGATTGCTCAGGTGAGCTTTTNACCTTAATGATAAACACAGAAAATAATCATAATGTTTTGGCATAATTATTTAAAAAAAAAAGTATTATGCCTAATCCCTTAAAAGATATTGGTTTGCTTACGGTGGACCACTTTTTTTATGCTCTAAGTAAGTCAAATGTTTTCATCGAATCTTCGCAAATTGTAAAAGAAATGTTGGTAGGAACTCGTAACACAATATAATAAAATCAGTTTCTTGCCCTATCAGGGCTGATTCTGGTCAAAGAGCCCTACTACAATGAGGCGGGCTACGAGAGACAGCGCGGTACCCAGCAGGCGTGTGAGAACAGCCGCATGTACAACGAGATGGCCGTTCTAAAACTGGTCCAGGTAGGTAGATTAACCCTTTGAGCGCNTGTTTGCTATTCTGATAGTATTCTTTGAAAAAAAATCGAAGAAAATGCTAATTTTAGAAATTCAGCAGACGACATTTTAGCAGACGACAAATTTCCCAGCATGCAAAGGATTAACAATTTGGGGCTTCCTAGCTGGTTACTATCATCATATGGCCGTCACTGCAGTGATTTTTTTACCTGCGAGCCCTGCGTCCTGGACTCACATAAACCTCTGAGGATGCAATGTTTCAAATTATGTGAGGCCCAAAAATGAATTGAAATTTCTTAAACAATTATATAGTTTAATATTTGGACTGGTTCTTTCAATTCAGGGACTCATAGATTTGCAAGTTTTTGAGTCCCAGCACTCAGATGAGAAAATTTGTAAAAGTATCACTGTACTGGAATTTTCAATGTTCACATGATCATATACATGTATACCTTTTTTTTACGACTGAATAATTAAAATATTATAAAAATGCAGGGATTCATAAAATATGAATTCATGCTACATGCAGTTGAATTAATGTAAGAACATAAACATTTTGGTTAAAAGGTACAGTGAAGTTATACATTTGAATCTATTTTTGTGTATTTGAAAAAATGGGAACGCAATATAATGGTAAAAATAATATACTTATAAACAGTCTTCATGGTAATATATTTAAACCACTAGCTCGAATTATGATGCTTTATTGGTAACAGACAAAATATCCAATAGCCCGACTATATAAATTTCTTGTAGCCCGAATAACATTTCACCAGTCACGGGCTGTCAGGCTTATAGTAAGCGTTAAGACTGCTTATAAAAGAAAATCTCGTGTCTGTTGCATTCTGTGTTTTCTTTCAGTCAATCTTGTGTCTGTTGCATTCTGTGTTTTCTTTCAGTCAATCTCGTGTCTGTTGCATTCTGTGTTTTCTTTCAGTCAATCTTGTGTCTATTGCATTCTGTGTTTTCTTTCAGTCAATCTTGTGTCTATTGCATTCTGTGTTTTCTTTTAGTCAATCTTGTGCCTGTTGCATTCTCTGTGTTTCTTTCAGTCAATCTTGTGTCTGTGACATTCTGTGTTTTCTTTCAGTCAATCTTGTGCCTATTGCATTCTGTGTTTTCTTTCAGTCAATCTTGTGCCTATTGCATTCTGTGTTTTCTTTCAGTCAATCTTGTGCCTATTGCATTCTGTGTTTTCTTTCAGTCAATCTTGTGTTTGTTGAATTTCTGTGTTTTCTTTCAGTCCATGACAAAGATGGCAGTAACTCCACCTCATGTATTTGTTGAGCAGACCAAATCTCATCTGAAGAACCAAGGACAAAGGTTTGCACTTTGGCATTTGGTCAATCAATATGTTTAGGGCTTTTGTTTTTTCTAGCCTTTTTATTTCACATCTTTTTAATTTTTCAGTTTTCTTCCTGTCTATTGTATTTAAAGTGGGGGAAATAACTAATATGTGTATACGCATCAAAGTACCCAGGCACTTTCCTAAAGATATTTTGATAACGCTTAGATGCTTCAACAATATAAGTAACAAGAGCTGTCTCCGAAGGATGACACATGCCCCCGAAGATGCTCTGATAATTGGAAGATGCTTTGATGGAAACATTAGGTTAAAACAGGATATTTATCAGTTGTTTATGATATCAGTACCATTACAAATGGGTTATATATTTGGCAAATATTTTACATTTGGCCCATTATGTGATATTGACATGTGAGCTTCACATATCATCTTTTTTTGACTAGTTATCAACTCTTTAGAATGAATTTGATAGCAACGATGGAAACTGTATCACTGAAGATTGGTGAAGATCCGATGGCAATCGCTTGAGTTATTGAGCGGAAACGAGAAAAAATGCAATTTTTCGATGATTCAAGGGCCATTACTGAGGAGTGTCTAAGTCAATTTGGCTGATTATGTAACTTGACGTAGATCTTATTGCCTAACACATTTTCATGAAGTTTGGTGACGATCCGATGACAATTACTTGAGTAATTGATTGAGTACTTGAGCGGAAACACATTTTTTTGATGATTCAAGGGCCGTAACTCAGAAGTTCCTGGGTAAATTTGACTGATTATCAAACTCAACCTAGATTTTATTGCCTTTCACATTTTTAGATCCGATGACAATTGCTTGAGTAATTGAGCGGAAACGAGAAAAAACTCAATTTTTCGATGATTCAATGGCTGTAACTCCGGAGTGTCTTGGTCAGTTTGGCTGATTATCACACTTGACCTACATCTTATGACCTTACACATTTTCATGAAGTGTGGCGAAGATCCTATGACATTTGCTCAAGTCATTGAGCGGAAATGAGAAAAAACGCAATTTTTCGATGATTCAAGGGCCGTAACTCAGATTGTCTGGGTCAATTTTGCTGATTATCAAACTTTATCTAGATGTTATTGCCTTTAACATTTTCATGAAGCATTGTGAAGATACACTGACAATTGCTGGAGTTATTGAGCGGAAACGAGAAAAAACTCAATTTTTGATTATCCAAGGGTCGTAACTCAGGAGAGTCTGGGTCAATTTGGCGGATTATCAAACTTGGCCTAGATGTTATTGCCTTACACATTTTCATGAAGTGTGGCGAAGATCCTATAACATTTGCTCGAGTTATTGAGCGGAAACGAGAAAAAATCCAATTTTACGATGATTCAAGGGCTGTAACACAGGAGTGTCTGGGTCAATTTGGCCGATTATCAAACTTGACGTAGATGTTATTGCCTTACACATTTTCATGAAGTTTGATGAAGATCTGATGACAATTGCTTTACTTATTGAGCGGAAACTTATCCGGACGGACAGACTAATTAACTAACTAACGGACGGTGCAACTTTTTCTTAAAGGGGGCATAAAAAAACGTAGAGTCTGCATACTTAAGCTTTATGGTACTTACATGTTCCTGAATTTTTGTTCCAATTTTGATGTGGAGCTCCTTTGCCATACAAATAAAAATGATATATTTACAAATGTATCATGCCAATGTGATTTAAAATAAGGATAAAATTGTTTAATACCCTCATTCCAAGATATAGCATATAGCAGTCCGTCTGTGAAAAGCTTCATGTCTCAGCCATAGCTTTGCTGTATATTGATGGATTTTGAAATAACTAACCTCCATAAGATGTGTCACGTTTTTCACCTTTCTACCTTCCTCAAAGGACAAGGCCACACTTATTGGTTGAATTTTCCCATTAACAGCTTGAATATTCCTGTCTCAGCCATGATAAATGTTGATGTATTTTGAAATAAATGGAGGTTGAAGGTCAACTTTTACTATAAAACAGCTATTTTTAACTCAAGTGTAGTTTTGAGACAAAAGTGGAATGAGGCAGCATCTGTTCCCTGTGGACACAATTCTTTTTATGTCCCCCAGTCTATACTGGGGGACATATTGTTTTTGCCCTGTCTGTTTGTTGGTTTGCACAAACTTGAACATTGGCCATAACCTTTGCAATATTGAAGATAGCAACTTGATCTTTGGCATGCATGTGTATCTCGTGGACCTGCACATTTTGAGTGGTGAAAGGTCAAGGTCATCCTTCAAGGTCAAATATATGGGTCAAAATCGCTCAAAAGGGGACATAGTGTTTCTCAAACACATCACTTGTTATCTCTGTATTTTTACAGGATGATTGATCGTGTAGAAGGTTGGATCGCCTCTAGCACGAGTGCAAGGGCTTCGGACATCTCCAATCAAGCGTCTTTGAGCCTTCCCCATGATCAAGGTCAAGAGAAGCCTGCATTCACGTCTGAACCAGGCTTCCCTCTTTTCCCAGCTTCCAGAGGGTTTTGTCTTTCAGTGAAAAAGCATTTAGACTTATTTAAAGATGTGCTCCAAAAGCATGTATTTGTGTGATTCAATGTCACAGACTGTGGCAACTTAAATGTTTAAAAGATAAGTGCTTAAAAAGCAAAAATAGATACATTGTGATATATATGTAATTAAGTATTTTTGAAAATCCTGTTTTTACATTGGATATATCTTCAAGACTGTCACTTGTGTTTTCATACTAACATACAAGTAATTTACTTTACTGTGCATGTACCAGTATATAATATTTAAGCAAGTTGTTTGTCTGTCATTTCTCATGTTTCAAAATTGTTAACATCTAGAATTGAACACAGCCATTTGAAGTTATTTTTGCATTTCATTGTGATCTGACATGAATTTATGTAGTATTTATTTCAATTGCTCATTTGGTGAAAAAGCTTGCACTTTATAATTATGACAAACCCTTGTACAATCTTTGCCTTTAATCCTACACATGAAAGGGGTTGTAGATCTGCTTGTTGTTTGTGTGTGCTGGGTACAATATTACATATACATAATGCATTTATATTTACACTCATGACATTACTTGTGTTGTGCAATCTGCATGTAAAGCAGGGAGTTTTTTGTTGTGTGTACATACGTATTATTCAAATAATTATTTATTTTCTCTCCTACAACTGAAACTACTAAAATTCAATTAATACTTGTTGCAAATCGGTTCAACATAAAGTTGACTCCAGATATTTATTACGCAACGTAGCAGATTGCATACATATAATTTGACTGAAGCATTTTTCATAAAAGCCCAAACAGTAGATACAAATGCTCACTTTTGATTTCTTTAATTATTTTTTAAATAGTGTTACAACTTGCAATACTGTTTTGCAGCTATATAATTCTTCATGCATAATTCAACTAACAATACTTGATTTGTACTTTCACTTATAATTTAAGGACTCATCTCTTTTAATTCATGTAGTAAATTCATAATGACCCCTTACACTAGCGAGTCAAATTAAAAAAATGTATGCTATCATGTCTAAAAATATCCCAACAACAGAAATAAATTGATAAGCTACATCTTGGTTTCTTTATTTTGTGGACCCATTTTATTTACCTTATCAGGATTGTTATTTATAACTGTTTCCGACTATTTGCTTCAATGTTTCCAACGTTCTGTTTGTGTTGAGTACTTGGTTTTTCCTTTATAAATATTCAATAGTTAAAACATGAACTATACTACCAAAATTATCCCAGCCAGGATTAAAATGATATAAGACGATTAATCATTCCTGCATAGGTTTAATCATTACAATAAACATAGTTACAACTAAATAATTTTTTTCAAATCTTTAATCGACACCCAACGCTTTACTTAACACAAATTTCTATCAATAATGGAAAAATCTGTTTCATGGTAAAGTTACTTTTGTTATGTACATTAAAAATAACGTGTAGGAATATACTTCAAATGACTGAGAACAGTATAAAAGCAATGACAATGAAACCATGCAAATGTACTGCTTACCAAGAACGGTTCAAAACTTGTGTTATGTATGTATTAAAAAAAACCTGTAGGTATATACTTCAAATGACTGTGAACAGTATAAAAGCAATGACAATGAAACCATGCAAATGTACCGCTTACAAAGAATGGTTCAAAATAGTTATGCAACAGGGATTACAGTAAACTTGAATGGAAATGAAGGTTATTCAAGTTTAATTCAGGGTCAGTGATACCAAGAGCATTATTATTATAATTGAGGGGGCTAGCATAAACTTGACAATAGACTTGCTCCCAGAATTCGCTCCAGTTTAGAAAAAACCAAATAATCCCTCGGAACAAACAACGCTGGTACATTATATCAACCAATGATAGCTAAAAGACCGGAGAAGCAGTATAAAAGGGCCACAAACTCACAAAATGTCTACTTTTGAGTTGTACACTGGTGTGTAAACAGCAGAAAACAAAAATGATTTTTTTCATAATATTTAAGTTTGTATTTAATATTTTCCAATGAAATTTGGCATACATATACTTTAGTATACAAACAATATGTATGTGTAATTTGGTGATTGCAAGTTATATAGTTATTGACTTACAGAAAAAGTTTTTTGTTGTCTGCTTGAAATTCAAATTTCCCTGTAAATGCTATTAGCACCGCCCACTTGAAAGGTTATGAACTTCTCTCAGCCAGTAGCTTGCGAATGACTCAGATCATGTTTACAGATTCAACACTATACCAAATTGCTGTCTGCTCAAACACTGTGTTTCTGTTTATAAACACTCTAATGTTACCAGCAAATCACTGTCACATAAACCCAGCCCACTAGTTAATGTAGGTTAAGATTTTACCACCACAAAATCTAGCAAGTGAGATCCGGCTTTTAATTTAAATATTATAATAACGGTATTTGATTTTGAATGGATTATAAATTGGTCAGCTTTATTTGTACCAGCAGATAAATGGGGTTTTCCAAAAGGTTGCTTTTCTGGGATACATATATTATCAGAGTGTGAGTTATAATTATCTATCTGTATTACATTTCTATGTTGGATAAGTCTAAAAGTTCACTTCTTCACAAGACTCCTTGCAGCGGTTATGATAACAGTTATGGGATTGTGGAACTTTTGTAACTATCAATTTTATATTTCTACTTTCACCTCATCACACAACTCGTTGCAGAATTTACTAGATACAATCATTCAACAAACAATTATCAGTGGGTGATACTTGAGTATCAATCTGTTACACGTTTTTATATTGGAAACAGACTGCAGTGTCTCTGGAGAGATTTGTCCAAAGCTTGGAATACTGATACAGATATACTTTATACACTAAGAAATATTAAAGGCCAATTATTTAACACTGCAACTGACGGTTCGCTTCTTTGAGTCAGTTCATAAACAGGTTGAGCTGATGTTAAACTCTTCTAATAAAATGGAAGCTCCTGCAGCAGATAAAGTTCATTCACTGTTGTGATTAATGCTGCAACAGGCTGTCAATGCGGAGTCGGATGGATAGTTCATAGAGATACAGCTGAGATGAATGATTCAAAGGCTGCTACTGAGGGGGTGGAGGCATCAACCCAGGTGCATGAGGCATGCTTGATCCCATTCCTCCAGACATGGCTGCATTTGGACCCAACAGAATCTGGAACATGACGGTACAGAGCATTATATAAGGACAGCAAACAGAAATGATTGGCATTCTGGATACCTTGCAGGGCCCTCACACTACTTTGGGGGAAGGGGTCCGCAGCCCTTAGGAGGGGGAATTTTTGCGGCGTTTCCATTTTTGGGGGATTTTTTACTTACTCTCTCATTATTACATTTGTACATGTTAGCACTATATTCATTGCATTTTTCATATTTTAGTATATTTGAAAAGATTAAATTGAAATAGAATTGAGATATAATTATCATGATACACATCTTAATATAAAAAAAAAAAAAAAAAAAAAAAATTTTTTTTTTTTTTTTTTTTAGGGGGAATTTTTTCCCCCCAAAAGGGGAAAAAAGTATACTTTTCAGGTGGGGGACTGCCACCGAAATTCGGTGGCAGATTTGATAGATTGAGGGCCCTGCCTTGTTTTGTAACCAATGCCTAGTCTGTTAAACCACTGTCAGCCTATATGTCATCAGGAGAGCCAAAATGGCCCTGAACACTTACCCGAGTTCAAGGTACATCAATTATTGTAGAAATGTATTCTTCTTCTTCCAATATAAAGATTTGACTTTTTGAAGTCAGCTAAGATATTGACATGATATACATTCTGAGCAGGTTTAATCAGGAATGAGTCATAACTGTGGTCTCTATACAGCGATTTTTTTTGTCCTATTGGGAAAAGTACCCGTACC
>VMBQ01010939.1:5950-21441 GCA_007657795.1 Dreissena rostriformis | reverse complement strand
TTTTTTTTTTTTTCCATATAATTGCATGTCTACATGCAATTTCACTCTACATTTGAGAGCTATTTAATCAGGCTCTGATATTCCTACTTATTAATGCTCGTAAATAGTCATATTCTCCCATTGATTAGATCTTGTTGTATGACATTTCAATTAATCCTGAAATATACACATAGTTTTGGTACTTTACTATGTAGGTAAATATATAGTGGCAATGTTAAACCACTTTGTGATCTGGAAAATCCTTAAATATTATTGTTTTGTTTTTGTTTTTCAAATATATTACACATCTGTGTATTCCTTTTTTTTTTTTTTTATAGGCTTTATACTTAAAATAATCCTATTGGGATTTTAACATTTAAAACACAGATCACAAAGTATAAAGACTCCAACAACCCATTGCAGTAAATACTGAACAATGGGTCTAGTAATGATGATACCACATATAATAGTATGTGTTTTTACCATCAATACTTATAAAAATTGGGCTATTCTCCTCCTTCTCTCTCTTTTCAACACATACAAAATACATATAATAATAATAAGAATAATAACAATAGTAACAATAATAAAAATAATAATAATAGTGTAACTTCATCATAATAGTTTAAATAACAAATACCAATCATATTAAATTTAGATAGATTCAAGTAGTAATATTCCTTTTCATAAATGCTTTAAAACCCCTTTTCACAGAGCGGTATCTCTTTCACGTCCGTGCGCGAGCATCTCAAGGTCGTTCTTTTTGTGAGATTTTCATCCAAAAACGGATTGACCTACTTGCTTTTGCGCGGACGTGACAGAGATAACCAATCAGAGCCATGCTTTTAAATACGGCCAACCAATAATAATGCCGCTTTCTTACAGCTTTAGGCAAGACAGTAAATATTAATTTTATCGAGTACTGCGTTTTTAACGCTTTGAATACTTAAAGTATAGATATTTTTAAACCAATAGATTTTTATTGAAGCACCGCATCAACACTGCAAAGTTTTCTATTTATATAAATGGTACAGCCCAGTAAAATCGGGCTGTCCATTTTATGGCCGTTTTCGGCTTTTTTTTATGCAGAGTTATATGTTAAGCAGTGTGCTCGGGCAATGGTTTATTAAACCGAAGCCCCGAGGGTAAACAACCCCATTAGTCAGTCGGCCAATCTTCATGAATCAGCTTGCATTTTTTCAGAATAGTCTAGTTCCTTTTGCTCTCAGGTGAGCGCCTTAGGGCCTGATGGCCCTCTTGTTACAAAACCACAGTTATGAATCTAACTGTACTTGCTATTCTAGTTTTGTATGGCGCTTATATGTAATACTCATTACGTTATCATGCCATGTTGTCAGTCACGCACACATCCCCAGTATAATGTGGAACAAAAACATAGCATTTGTGTGGACTCTAAAATGTGTGAATTTAGCGCAGGTAGAATTAGAAAAGCGCTGTCATTTTCTGATATGCAAAGTCTCTCTTGTTTCTATGTTGGCGATATGGTTTAATAGTTTTTGCTAGCGAGGCTGCAACAGAAAATATGGGAGATTTGGGAGTGTGTTGGCGATGTTCGTTGTGAACGTGTTGCTCTAGCGGTAGCAAGTCGAGAGTAAACCAAAGGTTCGTTAAAAGCATGGTTATTTTGGTATTACTATAGCTGACATTTAAAGTGATTTAATTTGGTGTTTGCATTTTAAGGGACCATTTAGATTAGCTAGAAGTATCAATGTATAATATGTTTTGTTTAAATGACTATTACGACCTCATAAACAATAGTCCAGTTACTAGCCCGATATGGAAACAGCAAAAAGGCTAGTAGCGAAAATTGATTTGGGTATTTTAATGTTGAATACAGTGTTTATTTTTGGCTGAAAATTGATGGGTATATAATAATAAAAGATTATCAGATTCAGAACTTTGTAATTGTGTGTCATGGAGTTTAGCGTATGCCACAACTTATCATGACTGATGATAATTTGAGCCTTGTGTTAAACTGGGCTTAATCCTTGTGCGTAAAGTGTCGTCCGTAAGTAAACACTTCCCGCTTGCATGGAATTTTTTGTTTAAAAGGATCCGAAGTCCATTTAAGGGACAATTGTCATTCCTGATAAGCCTGTGCAGACTTTATTGCACAGGCTTATCTTGGACAACACTTTACACACATACATTTAGCCCAGTTGTTACCTAGAAGGAGGCTCTTTTCATACAAAGATCCTTGCAATTCTTATGTGTAATGTGTCATCCCACATTAGCCTGTGCAGAAGGCACAGGCTAATCAGGGACAACACTTTTCGCTGTTGTAATAAGGCTCGTTTCATGCACTGAGACGTACAATACATTGAATATTTCCCTGGCAGGATGACGAGGGAGATATCAAGAAGTTGAGCACATCCGGCTCACGCTCGAGGCTGCCCAAGTCCGTACAGGACCTAGTGTGTATGATCTTTGATGTGGAACAAATGAAGAAAGCCATGTTGGAGTTTGAGGTAGGTGATCTTAATCCTTTCCCACTCATAATCAAAGTAAAAATGGCTGTATGCAACCAGCATAAAACCAAAACAGCCTCTGAGTAACTCACAGTCTGTTCAGGTTTCATGCTGTTTGCTGCTCATCAGTATCTTAGGGTTGCAAATGAAACTTTTGAAACTTGAATGTAGTAAAAAAAGGTCTCTTATTTCATTTGATTTTCTAAAGGACAACAAACTCGTCAAAATGCATATCTGAGTGGTAAAGGGTTTAGATGAGCAGCAAACAGCATAAAACCTGAGCCTTAAACCTAAAACATCATACAGTTATTTTGCCTTTGCTTCTGAGCAGGAAAGGGTAATAGTTGATTGCTGTCTTTTTTTTTCCCCCAGTCTATACTGAGGGACATATTGTTTTTGCCCTGTCTGTTTGTTGGTTTGCTTGTTGGTTTGCACAAACTTTAACATTGGCCATAACTTTTGCAATATTGAAGATAGCAACTTGATATTTGGCATGCATGTGTATCTCATGGAGCTGCACATTTTGAGTGGTGAAAGGTCAAGGTCATCCTTCAAGGTCAAAGGTCAAATATATGGGTCAAAATCGCTAAAAAGGGGACAAAGTGTTTCACAAACACATCTTGTTAAAATGAGTATTTCATGCAAGAAAGTTTTAACCAGCTGGCTAGATTGGTTGGTATAGCACTTGACTACAAATCCAGGTATTGCAGGTTCAATCCCTGGCCCTTACACATGACTTGTGTGAAGATTGGTCATGAAAACCATTCTATGGCCATTCTCCCCCTTCTTGTGATTCAAGTTGGCCATTCTTTTGTTACTGGCATAGGTATGTGTATTATTTCTAATACACCAGCTAATCCAGGAAAGTGTGAGTTGGTAAGCGTAACAGATCGCGATGATAAGACTTAACTTGTTTTGAAAATGGCGGAAAAATCCAGCAAGCAAACAAACCTGATTTCTTAAATAAGTGCTTGAGAGGAAAAAAATACTAAACACCAGCTTATATAAATAGTTTATTATTAAAATGTTATTGTATTGCAGATTGATTTGAAAAAGATGCCGTTGGGAAAACTTACCAAGAAGCAGATTCAGTCGGCATATGGGGTATTGACAGAAGCACAGAAGGTAGAAACATTTTAATCACTAATGAAACAAGAGTTGAGAAACAAATTGTATCATTACTTTTTTATACATTATTGTGAAACTATTTATTTTCGTCAGCATGAAATTTTGTAGTTTAAAAAATAATGACTATTTTGTTAATACATCAATTCGCCATTTTCGGATTTTGAAATAAAAAGAAGTATTTGCGAAGGTCATTTTGTGCATTGGTTTGTTATATTTGTCCTCGAGAAGAGGAGGTAACTTGGGAGTCACTTGCAGGAGGTGGGCCCTGTTTATCACATGCCAATTTAACAAGTCTATTGTTAAAGGCGACGTAAATGGCCTTTCTTGTTGAATGCTAATTAACTAGTAGATTGTTATGATAAGCGGATTAATGGGACTGAATGACCGTTAACAAGTGTTTGAAGCAACAAAGCCAATTTCAAATAAGTCTTATTCAAATACAAGCATGGCCAAACTGATGACAATCTTATCCTTATCAGCGCCATTTAGAGAATGTGCAAATTTTAATGAAAATAAATAAAAGCGCAGAAACTTTTTCAATCAGTTGTTGATCCCACATCGTCATCTTTTGATTGCGTTAATTGTCTTTGATATGCCGCATGTGTGCCGTTTTCCTGCAACATCCCTGAAAAACACTATAAACACAATTAGCGCTGATCCTTACTATTCTACCTGAACGAAGTCAACGCTAGCAATACAGCTGTACTGCATTAGCGTTCTGATTCAAGTCTTACAAATAGTAGCTTTGCATATTGTTTGCAGCTGGTGGAGGAGACGGGCTCTGCTACCCAGATCCTGGACGCGAGCAACCGCTTCTACACGCTGATCCCGCACGACTTTGGCATGAGGAAGCCCCCGATGCTGGACACGGCAGAGATCATCAAGACCAAGACTGAGATGTTGGACAATCTGCTCGAGATTGAGGTGGGCTGGTTGGGGATTTTGTTTTTCTTATGGGAAAATTTGAATCATGATATGAGTCTTGTTCTAGGAAAACTGGGCTTAATGTATCTACGACACTTTCCCCTTAGACTGGATTTTCGTTAAGAAGAGAATTACTTTTAAAGAAAAATAACAGAAATTGTTGTCTCTGATTAGCCTGTGGGGACTGTACTTGCATTAAGCCCCTTTTTTTCTCCCAGAAGGAGGCTCGTGCAATATTGAACTTTGGAATTTTATGAGTTTTAAGAACCACTTAGGTTTAGGCTTTTATATTGACATGTATTTTGTTCATGAGAACTTAACGAATGTAAATAAAGTTTTAAATAAACTTGTAACCGTGTTTGGCAGGTGGCGTACAGCATGTTGAAGGGCGGCGACGAAGGCGAGGACCCGGTGGACGCCCATTACAAGAAACTCAAGACGGAGATAGTGGAGCTTGAGAGGGGCGGCGAGGAGTACAAGAGGATGGTGGAGTATGTGCAGAACACGCACGCCGCCACACACAACATGTATGCACTGGAGGTCGAAGAGGTAGGCAGTGGTAGCGAGAGTTTGTGCTTAGGAATTGCAATTTGCAGCCATTTATTCTGTATTTATTCATACTGAATCAATAGTTAAGATATATGTCCATCAATAAAAAAATGAAATTGAAAATTTCAGAAAATTTATTAGCCATTTAAATATTAGTAGGCATTTGGTAAAATTAGATTTTCAATGTTTGAGTAAGACACAGACAGTATGGTTATTATGCTCCCCCCACATTTTTTGGCGGAGCATATAGTCACCGCTTCGTCTGTCCGTCGGTGTGTCTGTCCGTGCACAATTTTTGTCCGGGCTATTTCTCAGCAACTAATGACCGGAATTCAATGAAACTTTATGGGAAGCTTCACTACCAAGAGCAGATGTGCATATTATCAGCCAGTTATTGTTGGATGATTTTTCACAGAGTTATGGCCTTTTGAAATTTTCCTTTGTACATATAGTGCAATTCTTGTCCGAGCTATTTCTCAGCAACTTATTACGGGAATTCAATGAAACTTTATGGGAAGCTTCACTACCAACAGGAGATGTGCATATTATCAGCCGGTTATGGTTAGATGATTTTTCACAGAGTTATGGCCCTTTGAAATTTTCTATAAACTGTACATATAGTGCAATTCTTGTCCGGGCTATTTCTCCCCAACTACTGACTGGAATTCAATGAAGCTTTATGGGAAGCTTAACTACCTTGAGGAGATGCGCATGTTATTAGTGGGTTCTGGTTAGATGATTTATTTAGAGAGTTATGGCCGTTTGAAATTTTTAAGTTGCTAAACCATCCATTGTATTATTTTGTCTAAAGTTATGCCCCTCAAGGTGTTTCCTTTTATCTGAATATATAGTGCAATATTATGACAAAAAAAAACTTTGGGGAGAATCACCCGTCCAGGTTTCTTGTCTGTTATAGAGCAGATGCAACTGTTTTGTGCTCAAGGTGAGCTATTGTGATTTATCGATGTTGTAATTTGAATGAAAATTTTCTCTTTAAGTATGAGTTTTGAAATATTTTTCCTATATAAAAAAGGGGTACAAACAGCACAATAGATTCCTAAACTCTAATAGCATACCAAGATATATATCAACCGCGCTCTCTGAAAACGGGGCTTAATGCATGTGCGTAAAGTGTCGTCCCTGATTAGCCTGAACAGTCTGCACAGGCTGATCAGGGACGACACTTTCCCCCTAAACCGGTTTTTCACTAAGAAGAGACTTCATTAAAAAAAAAATCCATAAGAGCGGAAAGTTTCTTCTTGGGATGACACTTTACGCACATGCATTAAGCCCCATTTTGATTAAGTGCAGCTCACTTACTAACTATTCCTTCCTACCACAGATCTGGAAGATCAAGAGGGAAGGGGAGTTCTCCCGGTACAAGCCTTTCCGCGAGCTCCCTAACAGGAAGCTGTTGTGGCATGGTTCTCGCGTGACAAACTTTGGCGGCATTCTCTCCCAGGGCCTGAGGATTGCCCCGCCCGAAGCTCCTGTGGTAAGTTGCTGTTAGGTCTACTGGCGGCCATTAAATGACTGCAGTACCTCTAAAGTATATGTATGGAGAAGGATCCAAAAAACAAAGAAATTTGCTGTTAGTGTAGCGAATCCCTTCCAACAAAATGCAATTTGCAATGTTGTATGCCAATATTTCTGCATTGTGTTTCTTGTCTTCAGGAATAATAAATTAAAGTTTTGCATGTTGTCAAAGTTTGTTAACATAAAACGACCAGCATCATGCCTAAATAGGTCTTACGCCATATGCGGCCAACAGAATTCCAGGCCAGCCTGCCCATCTGCGCAGTCTGGTAAAGAGCTGGTATCATTAGTGTAAAGTGTAGCTCCTGACCAGTCATCACCAATATACAGGCTGGTCTGTAGCTGCGCTGGCCGCATTTTGCATAAGACCCATGTTTGCATGAAGCAGTTCAAAAGTTAACTCGTATGGTAATGTGCCATTTTTATGGATTTTAGATATAATGAAAAAATGTTTATTAATTTTTCTGTTAAATTTCCCATCTGCTTTCCGCTTATTTCAGACTGGTTACATGTTTGGCAAAGGTGTGTATTTTGCGGACATGGTCTCAAAGAGCGCCAACTACTGTCGGACCTCCAAGCAGGACCCCAAGGGGCTCATGATGCTGTGTGAGGTTGCCCTCGGCAACATGTGAGTAGCAACCAGCTTAACCACTTCTCACTCAGAAGAAAAGTGAAAATGGCTATATGCAACCAGCATAAAAGCAGAACAGCCTGCTAGTAACTCGCAGTCTGTTCAGGTTTTATGCTGTTTTCTTCTCAGCAGTATCTACGGGTTGGCAATGAAGCCTTTAAAATTTGAATCTTGGATGAAAGGTCTTGAATTAAATGAAATTTTGTAAGGGACTACAAACGTGTTGAAGTGCGTATCTGAGATGTAAAGAGTTAATATTGTACTACTTTTAGTGTCCTGGGTACTAGTTGCCCAAATCTTTGAGTCATAAAGCTTATGGTCTGTTTAACTTCAGTTGAAATTTAAAATCATATTAGAAGCAACCTGCTGACTATTACATATGACAATATTTTTAATACCAATTTGTAAAGAAGAAACATGCACAAAAATGTCTCATTGTATAATTTACATTGACAAAATTTACAAATGCAGTCAAAAGTAAATGTTTGTTAGCTGAATTGGTTACTAAAGTTTTGAGCAATGGGGCTGTGGTCAAACTGACATTACATAGATATTGACAAAATGTTAAGTATTAAATAAATTTGGACTTTGTTTAATTGTGAAATTGTTTAAGAGACGGGTCTTGTTAAAACGCTCATAGACTTTCAATGTTGAAAGACTTGGGTGTATGTTCTATGTAGGTGTGATTATAAATCACATAGCATACTGTACATAACAAGCATACATTTACAAAATGAGAACATGCCATTGAAACAACCGAAAATTATTCTTGAAGCGCAGCATGGTAGTGTAATCAAAAACATCATTTGTATGATTAACTTAAAATTACTCTGAAGACTTTTTAGCTCACCTGATTGCTCAGGTGAGTTTTTGGGATCGGTCTTTGTCGTCTGTCTGTCCGTCCGTCAACATTGGTTTGTAAACACTCTAGAGGCCACATTTCTTGTCTGATCTTCATGAAACTTGGTCAGAAGATTTTTCCCAATGATACCTCGATCGAGTTCGAAACTGGGTCATGCTGGGTCAAAAACTAGGTAAAAAAAAAAGAGAAACATTGTAAACACTGTAGAAGTCACATTTCATGCCCAATCTTCATGTTACTTTGTCAAAATGTTTGTCTACATGATATATTGGTTGAGTTCAAAAGTGGTTCCGGTCCGTTGAAAAACATGGCCGCCAGTGGGCGGGGCAGTTTTCCTTATTTGGCTATAGAGAAACCTTGTTAACACTCTAGAGGCCACATTTCTTGTCCGATCTTCATGAAACTTGGTCAGAAGATTTGTGCCAATGATACCTCGATCGAGTTCAAAACTGGGTCATGCTGGGTCAAAAAATAGGTCAATAGGTAAAAAAAAAAGAAAAACCTTGTAAACACTGTAGAAGTGACATTTCATGCCCAATCTTCAATTAACTTTTTCAAAATGTTTGTCTTAATGATATGTTGGTTGAGTTCAAAAGTGGTTACCATCCGTTTAAAAACATGTACGAGGTCAAAGCTTGAAAAACCTTGTTTATCTTTAACCACAAAGCACGCAGCCTGATATTTGATATGTGACAAAGATTGTTCAAATCATTCCACAGGGCAAGCTCATTTCACAGGTGAGCGATCTAGGGCCATCTTGGCCCTCTTGTTTTAATGTGTTGCATTTGTATAAGAAATTAATAGCAACTTACCGATATAAAATGATTATATAAATAATAATAGTACCTCATTTATATTTGAAGACAATACTAATAACTCATTATGCTTTCCTTGCTCTCTTTTTCAGGTATGAGTGTACAAAGGCTGAATATATTAACAAACTGCCGAAAGGAAAGCACAGCTGTAAAGGTACAGTATATCATTGCAATATGATATTGTTGCTGGAATGGAAAAATCTAGAGCACAATGAGCAGGTGCTGATCCCTGCTCCTTGTACTTCCCCCTCCCCCCTGCTTTCTATGTAGACTGTGGAGCAGAAATAATCACAATCTTTGGAAACATAATATCATGGTGCAGGTATTCAGTGGTGCATGGATAGACTGCTTAAAACATTTATTATAAGCATAAAGCCAAGAAATTCCTGAGGTTTTACAAATCTTAGAAATGTTGTGAGACTTTTCTGGCTTAACATTCTTCCCCTTTGTAGCAGCACGCTGTACCTTTTGTGATCCCAGATCAATCCATAAAATGTGGGAAATAAAATTGACTGTTCTGTTAGGATTAATATTAATTTGTCCTTCAGCACTCATATGTCATGTTGTATTTTCCTCACATCCATATCTGCAGGATGTAATCTGTGTATTATTTTACATATTACATATTAAAGATTACATCAGCCTGCATGCAAACAGCCAACAATAAATAACATTAACAACTATTTTAATGCCCCCCGAAGGTGAGCATATAATGATCGCACTCTCTGTCTGTCTGTCTGTCTGAAATTCTTTCACACTTTGTGTTTAGGTTTAGAAAAATGTGGAAAAAGGGGGCATATGTCATCCTATGGTGATAAGCCTTGTCCTTTCTATAATGGCTATTAACATTGCTGTTTAATTCCGATGAATCAGCATTGATTGGAATCAGGACACCACATTGTTCTTTATTCCTTACATTATCACCTCTTTCAACTATCAATCCCTTGTTCTCCTTTGGTTGGCAGGTGTTGGCCAGACGGAGCCCGACCCCGCAGGGTCCTACACGACCCCAGACGGTGTGGAAATCCCGATGGGCAAGGGCAAGCAGGGGCCCGTCCGCAACTCCAGCCTCCTCTACAATGAGTTCATAGTGTACGATGTGGCCCAGATCAACATGCAGTACCTGTTCAAGTTGAACTTCAATTTCAAGTGGTGAACAATATTCTGTGAATTGTGGAACTGAACTGATATTTTTTCTGTGATTTGGAAACTAAAAAAAAAACTACAGTATTTTGTTTGTGTAATTTTAATCGCAAAATGATGTTCAGCCATTATTCCTTGTTAATGCATGTTTTACCTTTAATATTTGTATGCCCCCTGTCATCTACTGAAGCCGAGAGGTATATACTGATTGGTTTGTCAGTTATACTGTCTGTCCGTACAAGGTTAACCCTAGATAACATGTTTTTTTAACATCAATACCGAACAAACCTTTAATACTTGCATTGATTATATTTGAGCACTCTCAAGACAACCACTTTACCTGACCTCATGTGACCTTGGCAGTGACCGAACTTTGGACTTCTTTATAAACACAAAATGAAGCATTTCGTCTATCATCAATACAATCTACAAAGCTTTGATACTTGCAAGGTTGTTATTTATTAACACTCTCAACACACCTGCATCACCCGTATCTGATTTTGACCTTGACATGGACCTACTTTAAGTCTAATACAGAAGGGCCAAATTCATGGTTTACCAAAATATTATTGTTTTCTTAACATCAATAATGCTTCATTCAAATTTTGTATACTTACAGATGTTTATGAACACAATCAATACGCCCTTCATCACCTGACTGATTAAAAAAGTCCAATTTTTTGGTTAATTCGAAATGACAAAGTTCGTCTAATATCAAAACTGCTAGCTTGAAAGCTTTGATACTTGCATGGATGTTATCTATGAACACTGTCAACTCACCCACATCACCTGACCTCATGTTTACCATGATATTGACCTCCTTTTCGACTTAGACTTTTTCAGAAGGTCAACATTCTTTTTTTAAACCACATTAAATGTTTGATTAACATCAATTCTACTTACTAAAAAGCTTTGTTACTTTCATCAAACTAAAAAGCTTAGATACCTTTATACAACACTCAGCACACTTATATCACCTGACCTCATTTTGACACTAACATTTACCTTTTCTATGCCCCCTTCTTCGAAGAAGAGGGGGTATATTGTTTTTGGCTTGTCTGTCATTCTGTCTGGCCCAAAACTTTAACCTTGGTCATAACTTTTGCAATATTGAAGATAGCAACTTGATATTTGGCATGCATGTGTATCTCATGGAGCTGCACATTTTGAGTGGTGCAAGGTCATGGTCATCCTTCATGGTCAAAGGTCAAAAAACAAAATCCAAGGGAAGTAATAAGCTTTACAGGGAGATAATTTCTATACCTGCCAAATGATGTAAAGAAATTTTATTTCAAAGTGGTGCAGTAGGGGGCATTGTGTTTCTGACAAACACATCTCTTGTTTCGTTCTTAAACTTATTAATATTGGCCAATGAACTACTACTGACGAGCTTCTACCGGGGGCAGCAAGGTTTTATTTTAAATGTTCTGCGGTTCAGATAAATGTCATACCTACATAGTGTCTAAGTGTGAGAACTTACAGCAGGAGCTATTTGAATACATTTTTCACATCACACAATTTATTTAAAAACATCTTTCATTGGAATGCATGATTACCACATTTATTGATCACAATTAGCTTACATTTTGACACTCTTTGTTTAATCCAAACGATTCATTTTTGTTTATTTCAGCTCTTGTAAACTCATGTTGTGATCGTTGTTAATTATTGTATTGATTCTTCTTTCTGAAGATAGTGAATTTTTGTTTACCATTTTCGGATGCTTGTCTGCATTTTATTAAGTGATTGTTTTGATTATCATTACAGAATGCATGAATATTTTGTTTGTACTGTTATTGATGTATCTTGTTTAGTTATTAGCTTTAAGACTATGTTCTTACAAAACATTTGCAAAATACCCGTATGACAATTAAAGATTATGAAGAAACCAGTTTCATAGAAAGGTTATATAAAAATGCAGCAAATGGTTTTCGTTAGTTTTACAAACTTCTGTTATTGGTATTGTGTAAATTAAGCTCTTTTTAGTATAACATTTGACACTTAAGTTGCACCTAGTTGAGCTAAACTATCAGTATCATGCTGCTCTGTCTTTCATCGCCCTCATGGTGATATTCCAATGATATCAGAATCGTTGATATAATTAAGGAAAGCAACTTGTATCAAATTTTTCAACTAAAATGTTTACTACTAATGTCTTCTTGTGCGTTCAGCAATAAAAAGCTTGCCATGAATATTTGTTTACAGTGCCCATGTTGAAGCTTACGAAAAACTGGCTGTACATGTGCAAATATAATTTCTCAGACAAATTGTATTGATTTCTCGTTTGTTTTTTCCCCTGTCAACGTTTCTGACCCTACGCATGTTTAATAACCTCAAATGAATATTTGAAACCTTTGAATGTGTTTGCTGTTCTTGTATTTTGTTGCATGCCTTTCACTATAAAAAATTTAGTATTATATAATCTAGTTTATTTCTTTTCTGGACGTTCAAAAAGCTAAACGTTTGTGTTGACAAGCACTTTCATGCCTTAAAGAATATATTGTCTAGCCCTTTCAGACTTTCAGAAGGTTCAGTAAATGCAGCATAAATCAATATTAAAAAATAAAACCACGCGGAGAAACTTATGTGGCCTTGATTATAAATAAAAAATCTAAAATAGATTAGTTTATAAGAAAAACACAGTTGTGTTAGTGAATTGTATAAACATCGCGTTGAATTTCTGTACGCCCATGGAATAACAGTTCCAACCATTACCTAACTTTGGCACAGCGTGCTCGTGCTGATATTTAGTCTGTCTTGCGTAGTCTGTTGTCAACATTTACCTTGTGGACTAACTAGGTTTGATTGTTTACCCCCAGGGTTATGAGGGGTAGTGGTATGTTCTATTTCCCATATATGATGATATGTCTGTAAAGCTTTTTAACCAAAAACGAGATATATTTTGTTTATATTTTAAATCAATCGTTCCATAAGAAGTTACACTGCTGAAGCTCGGTTTGCGTTCAAGAATTAAGGGTTTGAATTTTGTAATCTCTGATAATGCTAATTAATTTGAATTGTGATGCTATGAGTTTTTAACGTATTAAATTAAATGTTTTCTGAATAACCCTGGATGTCGGGAGCTCTTTGAAACCTGTTTAAACCTCCAAATCCTATGAATCGACCTTTGTAAGGCGATGGCCCCGGTGTTATTCGTCTGTGTGTGTTTGTTTTTCGTGTCTAGTACATTTGTTTTGTCTCAAACTGCTTTGTTAATCGTTCATTGCAATTAATAAAGGGTAATAAACTACAATAAGTTTTTCTGCCGCTGGTTCAACTTGAATTTCGCTTTGTTTAAAGGGACTGTAAACCACGAATGACGAAAAAAGAAAAGTTCTAAAATACCGTATTTTTTACAATTATTAGTTTATATTGATTAAAATATCACGACTGGTATATTACATTACTTGAAAAAAAGTTCATATTTTCAGTATATTCGGTAATAAAATTTCGCGATGTGAAATCGAAAGTACATCGCGAAAATAGGTGACATAACGATATACACACTATAAATGACGCAGGTAGAAAAATTATCTGAAATTGTAAGCAGTAATAGACGACAAAAATGTCTGCTTTGTTCATTGATATTTACGAGTATTATAAGAAATTCACGCCGCTGCATTGAAAGGTGTAAAGACACTAGTTAACTTCCAAGTTCCTTTTTAGTAGATTCAGAAACTTTTTAAGCAATAACGCATACACTGAAATAAACACTTCGAACAATACGAACGAATGGTCATTGAATAAAAAAGAACAGCACCATGCTTTTATCTAGCAATATATTCTATATATAAAGGGAACATACAAAAGCTAATATTCGATTACATGAAGTTTTAAAACAAGATATTCAACGACTCACTGCAACATCTATAAACAGCATACAAGTAAGTATAGTAAATCAAATTATTCCTTTAAATGACTTATTAATACAGTACTCAAAAACAATATGATTGTATTTGAGCCGGCATCTAGGAAAACCGAGATTATTTATTTGTGTAAAGAGTCGTCCCCAATTAGTCTGAGCAGTCCGCAAAGCCCATTTTTGGAGGATACTTTCTGCATAGACTGGCTCTTCGTTTAGAAGAGATTTCATTTAAACGAAACATTCCGTAAAAGCGGTACGTTTCGTCCATTAGAAGCCCACAATTCACTGTCCATTTATTGATCTTAGTTCCCAGTCAACACCCTTAATCCTACCCACGAATATTGTTGAAATAAACCGCTATAAACATAAAGTATAAATAAGACATATCGTGTACTCTTTACCATGGCAAAGTCTAACAGTTAACTGTCTTGAGCAAGTTCGAAATTACCAGGAAACTAAAATAGATGCAAATAAACATAAAAAGTCACCAAATTGCTGAAACACAATCCTCATGAATATTTATAATTAATGGAAAAACCTATGAGCAAGTCGATAAAGACGCAAAACAAGAAACAAAGTGATTAATAGTAAACCAATAATTGAAAAACTAAAGCGCACTCTCGTATATCTACAATTTTAAAGACGATACAATTGTTTACGCAAATTCCTTGCAGATAACATAGATTTATGTGCATAATATTCATTATCAAGTTTCCGAATATATATTTGAAAAAAAAACACATAAAAAACATATCATTACAAAACAGAAAACATACTTCTGATTAAATGATCTAAGTCTCCGAAATATGTTTTACCCTGTATCAAATCTCGAAATATAAGACACCCAAAACCAATAGAACTAAACTACTATAATACAAAATGTATTTCGTTGAAAACCTTCCGAAAACAATGAGTCGAAATACCTGTGTATCTTTTATGTTTAGAACTTGAATTAAAATGATTTCAATCAACAAATACGCTCGAACCTTCACCTTTTATTTGTCTGTCAAAGAATTGTTAATTTGGATTGAAATCCACCAATCCCAATCCCCCCAAAAACAAGAGTTGTGTGTCTTGAAAGTCGAGCTATAGATCTAAATCTCTACGTTCTTTCCAAACTGGGTTTTGTGTATGGGGAGAGCAGTAAATGCTTTCTTGCCGACTTGTGGGCGAACCATGTTCAGACTTGCCCAACTTGAAGCAGTGCTGTCTTTCCTGGCCATTTTCCTTGAACAAATCATATCAATTGATACCTTTAATGGCGTAGGGAATGTGGTTTTATACAAAATATAGTACATTGAATTAGTATTCTGGGTACACTGTATTCGTTTCATAGTTAATATTAGTAATTATCAGTTGCAGCAGCACTAGTTTTGTAAAAGAAGTTGTGATAGCATAAGTGGTAGTGTTTTTGAATTTGTTTAAAGTATTACTTTAAATGTAGTTGTAGAAGAAGTGGTTGTAGCAGCAGCAGCAGTTGTAGTGATTAGTAGTGGTGATTAGTAAAAGTAGTATAATAAGTAGAATATGTAGTAGTAGTAGTAGTAGAAGTAGTAGTAGTAGTAGTAGC
>VMBQ01010938.1:0-16639 GCA_007657795.1 Dreissena rostriformis | reverse complement strand
TTGATACCGGAGATTTTGATTTTGATGTTTAGAGTGATCTCCCGGCAATAGTAATTTACGCTGCAATTTGCGCTGGAATTATGTTTTTGAATACTGGTTCTCCTTTTCGCAACGTGAACTATTTATAATGGGGGTGTATGCAAAACCGAAAACTAATCCTAAATCAGAGACGCACTAGCAATCGACTTAAGAAGAAATATAGATCCACAAAGATATTAACAGCTTGTTAAATTCAGTAGCAACATAGCCAAATGCACATAGTAAAACAAAGAACGCCATTAGAATTAGCATTCATACAAATTCCAAAAGATTAACTGCACTTGTCAATAACACACACGCAGTAAAGATATATATGAAGTAAATATAAACTTATCAACATGCGATATTAAGATGAAATGTTTGCATTGCAAATGTTACTAGGTAAAATGCAAAGACCATGTATCAGAAAGCATATGACAGTAGTTAAATTGAGAATGTCATTTAACATAATGCAATTGTCAATAAGCAAAATGAAATTGGCATTTAGCAAAATGAAATTGTAATTTTGCAACATGAATAGGTGGCGGATAAACCCTTCCATAATGTTTTACTTAATAAGGGGCTCAAGCATTTGAACCATCTGAAGTCCGAAAAAACAAATGTCAAGGTCAAAATGAGGTCAGGTACTGTGGGAATGTTGATAGTGTTCAAAGAAATCATCCATGTAAGGGGCATGCAAAAGATCATAGATTTTTGTTCCAAATCAAAGTAAACTATATTTGTGATTCATAAACAATTATTTCACACAAACAAGCATTGTTGTCAAACAACCCATGCAGTAAGAACCAGCAGTCAAACAAGATGGAAGTTAATATTGAGAAAGATGGTAATGTTTTTGAAAAATGTTGCAACTGTAAAAATGGAAACAGATACATGAATTAAATTGAATGAGCAATTGCAAACTCAAGCATTTTCTGTGATGCAATGGCCATATGAAGAGAATCAAATGAGCAATTGTGAGCACAGGAACCGCAATTCTGCAATACCTAGCCCCTCTCATTCCCCTCAAGACACCTAGGTTCCCTTGGTTGTGCAGACGATACAATCTTTCTTAACTGCAAAGAATCGCGATGCCTGATTAATACCTAAAACTAAGGAGCATTGCTTGTTCCGTCTTTCTGTTTGACTAAGGTCATTTGTACCAGGATTGGCCATTCTTCTTCTGGTTTACTTGGGATTATGAAGCTGTTTGCTTTTATATACTCAACAATGGGCTATGATTGTTATTTTGATAATTAAATAAATACAACATTGTTTATATTATGTAAGTGAATTTAGTCTGATTATTTTAATAAAGAGAATGCCCTGTAACTTAGTGTAAACTTTAATCTTAACATTTAGAAATATAACGAGATCATTTTCTCTGAGCACTTTAACCTAATATGAATGGCTTCATGCGAAAATGGGTCATTTGCAACCAGCGTAGCTCAAGATCAGCTTGTGCAATCTTGGTGAATCCCCGGTAAAGTGATAAGGAGTTTTCTGCAGAGTCACTGTTAGAAAAAGTGTTATTCTTTTCATGGAATTTTATTATACTTTATGCAGGTACTTAACCTTGCACACCTGAAGATATTCATAGTTTCTTGCATTGAGTACTTTCATAATTATTATATATATAAAAAAAAATGGATGGAACTGTCTCAAAACAGAGACCTATACAATTTTGTTTTTGTATAGCTCCCTGTTCAGACTTATACACTGGAGAAAATTCACAATATTATATTTATAAAGTATTACCTTATTTATGCAACATGTGTTTGTACTTTCCATGCTATAATGTTATTGAAAGGGTTCGTTCTGCGCAAGTTTTGCTTCGATTATTTACGTTCGCTATTGCACACTGTTTGGCTACATAATGTGCATGCATTCTAAGCGGTGTTCACAACAGCAAACAATTATTTCATTTCCATTTGCATGGCAAACCTTTGTGCAAAATGCAAAGTAATGAATTCGACCTGCATGCATTGCTTAAACTAGGGCAAACAGTTGATGATTATAATTAATAAATGGGATATCAGTCAGCATCCCCAGTGCGAGAAAACATACGCGTTTCTTTCATTCTTCTCTGGTTCGGGCGTACGTAAGGTGGGGTCATTAGCCACCATTTCCTGTAAAGGGTCAGGGGCCAGGGGCGGGAAAAGGCCACGCCCGCGACCCTTGGCATTTTTAAGCCATAGGCCTATGACCTACGATCAAATGGGATAACAGTAAATTGCTGTGTGCAAAATTAGAAGTAAATGTGAAAAGAATAATTTCTAAAATTAAATAAAAGAAAGTTCATCAATACTTATATATGGTTATAAAAAAAGAAATAGTAACATGTTTTTGGAAAAAGTCATACAATTTATTTTTTTCTATGAAAATAGTTATGTTTGAAATGCATAACTTCCAATAATAATCATTCTCTATTGACATAATGTGATTATAACTAATTAAAAAAAATGCTAAAGCCACTAATTATTGTACATTAACATTTTCACACTATTTAAAGGCATTTCATCCGTTGCAAACTTCTTAACGGCAGAAAGTGGATTCATTGGAAAGCAAATATTACTACTTGCATTTCAGTTTTATATATGCAAGGATAGATCAAGCACTGTTAAGGCATTTATTTTTTTTAATTTAGGTTATTGATCGACATTGTGTAGTTAATTCTTTTCTTTAGCTCAATACCTCTAAGTAAGCAATTATTATATATCATGTTCTTGTGCAATCATTAAAAATAATTTGTTTAATTTGTCTTGTTTATTACTACTTTATTATAAATTATAGAATATGATTCACTTCTTTATATTAAAGCCCTATTCTAACATTGTACCTGGCTCCAGCGATACTCTTCATCAAATTGCGCAATCTGTTTCTTCAGAAGTATCCAATCAGAAGCTTGCCGTGTCAGACTCTTAGACAACAGCTGGTGCTAAAAATTGATCAAAACCATTCTAGAAACTGGCATTGGATTCTCATAACATTGTAAAATGATATTAGCTACAATCAGTTAACTGTAGTGCGCTTACAAATATTTGATGAACATAATTATAATCATATACAATAATTAAATATTAAATACTATTTGGAATTTTGTATAAACATCTTCTAATACACATTATGAAAAATTTACATTGGTTTGGAATGGAATGCCAACAACTTTGGACCAATACCAACATAATGAGACAGCTTCACAATTTTATAATTCTCAGAAATAAAATATAACATTTTATTATTGAACATTGTGACGATAGGCAGTGTTAACAAAACAAACACTAGATTGCAAACTACAACCCATGGGCAAAGCATTCCTCAAGAATGAAACTTAAAGTGAATTATACACAGATCGACTAACATCATTGCAGTTATAATCATACCTGGCCCTTCTCTTTTTCCAAGCGTTTCAGCAAGTCCCTACGATTTTGTTCACTGGTCTCTAGCTTGTGCTGAAGTAAACAAATGAGCCTCGTTCTAGCAAAACTGGGCTTAATGCATGTGTGTAAAGTGTCGTCCCAGATTAGCCTGTGCAGTCCGCTATTCAGGGACAATATTTTCCGCCTAAACTGGATTTGTGTTTGGAAGAGACATCTATTACATGAAAAAACCCATAAAAGTGGAAAGTGTCGTCCCTGATTAGCCTCTGCGGACTGCACAGGCTTATAATCTGGGATGACACTTTACATACATGCATTAAGCCCAGTTTTCCCAGATTAAGGCGAAATTTGTTAGAATACAGGAATACTGACACCTTTGTAATATCACCCAGAGCTAAACAAGTCACTATAAAACAAGACAGATTTGCATATGCTCTAAGCCTTTTTGCAAATTCTTTGTTCGATGCAAATAATTTTAAAACTTTCATTGACTTATGAAATGAATGGCCAGTTTTACTGTGATGACTGAGTTTCTATAGAGATATTTGTTTTCACACTTAAATATTTTCGCTGCATTTGTTGTAAGATTTAATCAAAGGGATATAATTCAGTGGATGAAAAATTGTCATACAAGACCACACGAGGAAGATTCTTATGAAGTTTTGTCCAATTCTCCCACTGAGATCAGAGAGAAGATGTTGTTTAAACAATTTGTTGACAGACCGATGGACATACACGTCACTGACAGACCCACGAGAGGACATTAAGGTATCCCAATAGCTCACCATGAACACGTTGTGCTCAGGTGAGCTAAAAAACTCAAGTGAGTTTTGTTTTTTAATGAAACAAGTGAATGATGTTTTTTTTATTTTGGATGAACAGAAATTAATCCTTTAAACAATATCAATTTTGTTGGATGGCCTCAAAAGCTATATCAAGCCTTATCTTAGGTCCGTTTCCAGGACAGAACCATTATGTTTGTTTTTATTAAGATCTTGACAATGTTTTCAGAGTGGGTGCCCGGTGGTGAACCCAAGACCTCCAGGTTGCAAGGCAAACACCATATCCATGGCACAATTGAGACTTTGAAAGCACTTTAAGCTTCTATTCTCTCCTTATTCTGCAACTGGAGTTCTATTTTGTTTATATCTTAAGATGCCTGTGGCTTTTGACAAAAATGAGCTAAAATAAACAGATTTAGCCTAAGGCTTATTTGAAACGCTCTCGAGTCCGTTTCTGGGAAAAGAACCAGTACTTAGTGTCTTTGGGGGAGATCTAAAGAACCCTCCCACTGTGGGGATCAAGCCCGTGACCTCCCGATTGCTAGACAGACACCATATCAACTACGCCACGGCAATACAAAAACTTTCAACCTAAACCATCTTACCAACATCTGATCTCTGTCAGCCATTGCTGTCTTAGTCTGCTTCAGGAATCGTTGATTGTCCTCTTTTAATATTTTAATTTCTCGTCGCAAGTCGTAGTTTTCTTCTGTTAAAACCTAAAAAAAATAATATATAACTTTACAGATAAGTATATTGTTTTCTTCATGTTCATGCAGAAATTATTAACTTTTAAACATAATACCGAGAACATTCAAAGGTAAATGAAATTCTTAGTAAGTAATACATTTTATTTCACTGAGTGTACACAGTGTTTTCATATGAACATTATTTTAGACATTTTAGAACATTTTAAATTTAGAACTTATTCTTTACTGCTTACAGTATACCTAAAAGTGGAAAACAAATTCATGCCCGCCCTTTTCCCTCAACTTAAAATGAATTTTAAATGGTTTCAATCGCCAGTTGTATACTTCAGCACCCAATAATAACAACAATATGGCTAATAAAACTGGCTTGAACAGGTTTGTGTGATACAAAACATGCAAATCAGGATTTAATGCCTTGGGGAATTTACCACTGTCAGTACAATAATTTTTACATAGTAATATGTAAGATGGGGTTTGTCTCACAATTTACAGTCTGCTTCTGGGATGTTTTTTATGGGTGTTAATGGTACTTTAAATAACTACTCAAAATGACTATTGTTACCATTTAATTTCAAGTTAAGAGCAACTATGACCTTAACCTTTGACCTGTTGACCTCAAAATTGATAGGCTTCTTTCTTTCTTTACACAAGTAACCATCAAACTTATTTGCATGGTTGTAGGTCATAGAGTTCTATATCATGCAAAACGAACAAAATGGTCTACGGACCAGTCTACCAACCTATTGACTGACAGACAGAGGCAAAGTAATATACCCCTACTTCTTCGAAGGGGGGGGGGGCATGATGACACTATACATACAAACTAAACAAAAGCTTATTTTCACTAAAAGCAATAATTCTACAAACAACTTAAACATATATATGAAGAACAGCACCACCAAAAAATATATCAAACTGTAACTTAATAAAAATTAAAAGAATCTTCATTAAATTTGATATATAAAACTATGTCATAGAACTATTTCATAACACTGTAGAGAGTAACTTAAATAAACAGTTTAAATAAATGAAACACGCCCTGGAAAAACTGGGTATGATGCATGTCCACCATCGTCCCAGGTTGAAGTTCGCAAAGGCCAATCAGGGACAACACTGTCCATTTATGCCATTTTTTGTTGAAAGAAAATCTCTTCTTAACAAAAATCAAGTCAAAGCGTAAAGTGTCCTCCCTGATTATCCTGCAAAAACTGCATAGACCAATCTGGAACGATACGTTACGCAAATGCATTAAGCCTGGTTTTCCCCAGAGCAGAGCGCAAATACAAAAGCATACATTGAACCTCGCTGCATCTACATAACTACTTTCACAACTACAGTGCGTTTAGAGTACTAACTTGCATCGGTGATTTCTATCATAAGTGAACAACAACAATGTTAATATTTTCATACATATGACCAACATTTTACAGTGAAATATGGATTTATAGGAAATATAACATGATGATTATATAGCATAAGTGGATTGCGAATGTTGTATATCTTGAATATTGCATCTACTTTTGGAATACAATTTCGTAAAAAAATCTACAAGAACAATGCAACCCAAACAAAAACCACGGCCATGGTTCATTTATTATAATTTATTTTCACTGTTTGATGCAAAAAAAATATACCTATGAGTAACACAACAAATGATTTATCAACACAAAATAAACATAATCTTGCCTCAATTTGATTGTTTCCTTACGTAGTTTGGACAGTCTTAGAATTTTAATTTACTGGCCAAAGTGCATTTTGTACTGAAACTTTACCAATATTTTAATAAGAATATACATTGCTATATAATAAACGTAACTATATGAATAGCTTACATGATTACAATATGCAATAATTTCACTTACTGCTTGTACTTATCACAACACAATGTCAAAAAAGTGGCACATCTATGAAAACTGTGTATAAACAAATTTAATAAGATTAAAATTACACTGAGCTTTATTATTTTATTTTATATAAAACATGACCAATATCAATGACTTGTCTGAGAATGCAATATAAATTTCATCAAGCTACTGAAATTATACAAGAATATTCAAAATCATATTTTTTTTTTTTTTTTTTTTTTTACATATTATAAGATATACTTTCTGGTTTTTAGGGCATTTCCAGTTTCAAGAAAGTCTCTGCAAAATACAAGTCCACTGTATAGGTGGACAGTGTAGTCCCGACCAAGGTCTAAACTTTACACACATGCATTAAGCATGGTATTCTCATAAAATGCCTTATACATCCTTTTTTTCCTGCCAGAATCTCATTTCTTTCTATAGTAGCAGCTATAATTAGCTTTAACAAACCTTGCATTTTTTTCTGAAACTGATCTAGCCCTAGAAGTGTGCATTCCCTGGTTAAAAAAATGCTTCACCTACATGCAAAAATAACACCAATCCCATACTCTCTGAAAAAAATGAATGCCAAGTAGCCTGTCCACAAGGAAGTGAAAGAAAACAACCGCCCTGCATTTCATCATGTATAATTTACCTCATTCTTTCGTATAACGTCGTTGACCCTGGTGTTGCCCCCTAGGAACGTGTACGTAGATTCTTTGTTCGGGAGATTGTCCTGGGCGTCGATGGGAGGATGCTGATCCCCTTCCTTGAGATTCTTACGACGCTCGAGCTCGTAAAGGTTGCGGTATTTTTTAGCTAGGTCCTGGGACCTGGTGACCTCTTGCGCCATCTCTTTCAGCTTAGTATCAGCTGTTGTAAACAAAGAAAAAAATGAGGAATATTTCATAACTGCAAAATGTATCAATATATGAGCCTCACTCTATGAAAAGGGGGCTTAATGCATGTGCGTAAAGTGTCGTCCCAGATTAGCCTGTGCAGTCCGCACAGACTTGGTTTAATGCATGTGGGTAAAGTGTCGTCCCAGATTAGCCTGTGCAGTACGCACAGACTTGGTTTAATGCATGTGGGTAAAGTGTCGTCCCAGATTAGCCTGTGCAGTCCGCAAAGACTTGGTTTAATGCATGTGGGTAAAGTGTAGTCCCAGATTAGCCTGTGCAGTCCGCACAGACTTGGTTTAATGCGTGTGGGTAAAGTGTCGTCCCAGATAAGCCTGTGCAGTCCGCACAGACTTGGTTTAATGCATGTGCATAAAGTGTCGTCCCAGATTAGCCTGTGCAGTCCGCACAGACTTGGTTTAATGCATGTGGGTAAAGTGTCGTTCCAGACTAGCCTGTGCAGTCCGCACAGACTTGGTTTATTTAATGCATGGGCGTAAAGTGTCGTCCCAGACTAGCCTGTGCAGTCCGCACAGACTTTGTTTAATGCATGTGCGTAAAGTGTCGTTCCAGATTAGCCTGTGCAGTCCGCACAGACTTGGTTTAATGCATGTGCGTAAAGTGTCGTCCCAGATTAGCCTGTGCAGTCCGCACAGACTTGGTTTAATGCATGTGCGTAAAGTGTCGTCCCAAATTAGCCTGTGCAGTCCGCACAGACTTGGTTTAATGCATGTGCGTAAAGTGTCGTCCTAGATTAGCCTGTGCAGTCCGCACAGACTTGGTTTAATGCATGTGCGTCAAGTGTCGTCCCAGATTAGACAGTGCAGTCCGCACCGGCTTATCAGGGACGACACTTTCCACCTAAACTACCGTAGATTTTTGCTAAGAAGAGACTTGCACAGGCTAATCTTGGACGACACTTTACGCACATGCATTAAACCCCCTTTTCACAGAGCGAGGCTCATATGATATGATAGTTTCACGCTCCACTATATATTATATATTTCTACTATTGTTTGACAGAAATAACGCTAGTCTAAAAATATTGAAAAGAAATCAAAAAGGGACTACAAAATGTGCACTTGTACACATTGCTTATAAGCATGTTATCTTTTTTTATATTGAAGTATGCTCAGGACTCCAGATAAGGCTTTACATTAAACAGCACTATTCCCCCATTACCTTCATTTGTCAAAGGGTATTTTATCCCCCCCCCCGAAAAATGTTAATGGGTATTTTTAGAGCTTCAATTAGAAAATGGCTTAATACTCATGATACATTGTATAAAGAGTGAAACACACAAGTGTGCATATAAATGCAATTTTGTTCAAAGTAGTAGAAGTATTCAACTTAGGCCAAGTCACAGTAAAGACATATACCCCCGGACGCTGCATGTAGTTATATGTAGCAAGTTATTACAAATAAAAATTGGACCCTAAGGCATGGCCAGTTTTGACAACAGGGGCCTTATTTGCACAAAATTCTTCTTCTTCCAGGTAGTGTGCTGGGCTCCTCTGGAGCATTGTTGCACAATTGTGACTATGTACGTGCGTAAGGGGAAAACGCATGCAAAACGGCTAAAACCAAGATAAAAACAAGATGCGCCAGTGTAAAGGCCTTAGCGTGTCCATCCTGATCTTAAAGACGTCGAGGGGTGGTTCCATGATAGCCGCTTCTGGTAGGCTGTTCCAGATGCGGATGCCAGAGGGAAAGAAGGAGTATTTGTAGGCATTGACGTTAGCAAAGGGGACAAGGAACCTGTAGGCGTGGCCTCTTGTAGGAACACCTGCTGGTAGTAGGATGTGCTTGGATTGGGAGTTCAGTAATTCAGCCTTAGCTATGGCAACTGAATAGCTAATTCCCCCTTTCTTCAATGGAGCGACACCAGAACTGTCGCTCTTCATGCTCTTATTGTAGCTATAGGGCTTTTTGTCTATAGACGTTTGTAGAGAAGCACAGTACAATTTTACATACCAAATATAAAACCTTTAGGCCTTGTGGTTTCAGAAGAAAAGATTTGTTAAGTTATTTTGCTATATAATAGGTCTACATAACATATTGGACACACTCAGGGTGGCCAATTTTGACCCCAGGGTCATAATTTGGAAAAACAAAGTCGATGGCTAGACAGACAGAAATAACCCTTTTATCTGGCGCTCTGAGTATGCCAAAGGTAACAAGTGGGTTAGTATAAAACAAAGTTTACATTTTACAAGTAGATTTTAAGACTTCTGTGCAGTAAAACAATAAAGGAGAAAATTTGGCTGAGATTTTTTTTAAAGGCTTTTGCTACAAAATTTTAGCTCCATCGCAATATTACTGTACCTTCTTTTGCTTTGCGCTCGAACATCTTGATCAGCCTCATAGAGTTTGCGCGAGACATCGTGACATCCTCGTGCAGACGTTTATTCTGCTGACTCAGCATCCTCGACTCCGTCATCTTCTCGTGTAGCGTGAACTCCGTCTTCAACTTCTGGTTCTGGATCTCGATGTTCTTCATCAGCTGCGACTTGATTTCGTACGCCATTTCCTGTTCATCTGGGTCCAGTGGTTTCCTGGACAAGGCAAGTTTTAGTTTATAAGTACCGGTAGTATATACTTACAAAATTAGATTTTTATAATTGCAAATACTTGTTTTACTTGTCACACTCTTTCATGTAACATAGATTTCTTGGATAATCCCCAATATTCTGTGCAGATTGGATCATACAACCCAATAATGAACACATAGAGGATATTTGTTGCATTTGGTGGAACATCAATTTAAATTCATGATTGATTATAGAAAAAATATTTTTTCTATGATCATGAGTGAATTAAAATCGATATTCCACCAAATCCACAAAATTTTCTTTTTATTTTATGATAACAAATGATTATTTTTGCCAAAAATAGTTCTGGTAAAACAATAACAATTATTGATAAATTTCACTGATAGTTTTCACTGTTTAAAACAGTGAATTATCAGTTTTAATTCACTGATATTTCTCTATAAACCACCGGAAAGCATAAAATAAATAGACATAATATTTAGTTCTGCCACAAATACCAATAAATATGTCAGTATCTGCTAAGTGCTTAGAATAACTTTGTTTTGAATTTCATTGAAATAACCAATGTTTGATTTGTTGTTCTATTAACAGTTTAACAGTATTCGTTAGCTGAAGAATTTCTGGGTGTGAAATCTTGCCATTTCAAAAATATAGTGTCATAGAACCTTGAAAATTGAAAAAACTAAGAACTATAATACTTTATACAAAGTTCTGCAACTAAGATTCATTGGTGATAATGCATAAGTAACATTGGTGCACACTACAGGATAAAATTTAGACAACACTTTACACACATGCATTTTTCCCAGAGACTGGCTGATGTACATTATATATAATGCTGTCATATTGCTTATATGTTGGACAAAGGGACATTTATGAAATAAAAGACACAAGCCAACATAGACTCAGTACAATACTTGAAGCTGTAAAAGTGTATTGATAAAACAACACGCTTGAATACATAATCATTCATATTTCATCACACGCTATTTAAATGAACTTCAAGTAATACAAAACAATACAAACACACTCAATAATGCATAGATGTCTTGAATGGAAATAACAATAAAATATTTTCCACACGGAAAATGAACACATTCTCACAACATGCGATCAAAGTATTACAAAGGTTCAAAATACAAAACAAAGCACTTCAAGTAAATGTTGATTGGTCTTTTGTTTATGCAATGGATTGTAGTTGCCTGTGTATTTGAAACATACAGCATGTATACAGAAAGCCAAACCTAAACATAACTTTGTAAAAGGCTCTTAGAGTTTGCATTTCAATGAATTGCTTATTGCTTATTACACAAAGATTTTAAACAATTAATTGCTAACATGATTAATATTATATAATGTTGTATTGAAGCAGAATATATTGTATTTTAAAGACGAGAACATGATATGCCTGAAACTTAAGTCATAGTTCCAATCGGCGCTTCAACAATGAATTTAAAGATACACAGGCCATAAGAGAACCCTTATCTGGTGTTTTTGGTAATAAAAATAGATGAATACATAACATTTTCTTATCTTATGTGTGAGTAAATAATGGGGTTGAGTACAAAAATCAAGACACCCCTATATCATGCATCCCACTTACGACCGAAGGGGGCCAAGCATGGTTGGCATGGAAACCATTTTAGGTTGCTTTTCCTTTATTGTTGGAAGATAGGGAGCACCTCTTGACAACAGCTTCTTTATGGTACTATATGATTGTATGACATTCATGAGGCATGATTACAATGTACAAAGGAAAGTCATTAAATTCATAATTATAGGACAGTAGCATATGAAGAGTAAATCTTCTTATAACAATATATAACTTTTAGACATTATTCCCTTACTAGCTTTCAAAAACACCCAAATACCAGTGTTTTCGGCATACATTTGGCATTGATTTCACACAAAGTCTAGGTTCATGTACACAAAAATGATAAATCTAATGTTTCATCTATTATTCAATTAGTTATTATAGACCGATGCTTATTTTTAGACTGAAACCTATAAACATGGTAATAAAAATCATGCCAAATCAACGTCTGAAAGCCAATCTTAAATAAAGAATGAAGTTAGACAAAGAGAACTAGATAAGACACCGTACAATTTGCTTTGGAAATAATTAAAATGAAAGATATAAATAGTGAACATGGGGTCAAAAACTGACCTTCTTTCTGGTGGAGCTGATTTGCGACCCAATTTCAGGCTGATATCACTCTGTGTGTCCTGGATCTCTTTCTCAAGCTAAAATACATCATAAAAAGGTGAACAACTCTCAATTTTATATATCAAATTTTTCTATAAGTAAGTTTGCGAAATTGACCATTTTTGCAAGTATGCTTTGCACAAACATTCATTAAGGTTACACATTAAATAACAAATAACTTGTTTACTTAACAGTTGCTAAACATGCCATTGTGTATTTGAAATTTGGTAAGAAGAATATTAACATTTTTTGTCACTTAAACTACATCACTCTTAATTTTGTTGAGCAAAAGTAACCACGATGTAGCAGAATTGTTCTTATTTTTGCTAATTATGGGTTTATGTGAAGTAAAAGTTGTAGCCAAATAAAAATTTCTTTAACCAAATGGGTCAATATGTAGCTCTTGGCTTATTGGACAAATGACTGAGTGGAAGAGTAAGCCCTGTTATTTGTTCAACCAACCGTTAAAACATACCTTTTTCATGTTGTTGAGTGCCTCCTGCAGCTGCCCCTTCAGAGCCTCGAAGGCCGCCTTGTTCTCCTTGTCCTTCTTGGCCGCTTCCAGTTTCTGTAGGCCCTGCAGGACACCTCGGGTCTGCTCCTGGGACTCCTGCAGGCCCTCCGTGAGACGCTGCGTGAGAGGAGAGAATTGAGCCATGTTCCCGGTAAACTGGGTTAAATACATGTGCGTAAAGTGTCATCCAAGATTAGCATGTGCAGTCTGCATAGGCTAATCAGGGACGATACTTGCTTTTATGGAATTTTTCATTTAAAGAAGGTCTGTTTCTAATGAAAATCCAGTGTAGGCGGAAAGTGTTTTCCCTGATTAGCCTGTGTGGACTGATTAGCCTGTGCAGACTGCACAGACTAATCTGGGATGACAATTTAGGCACCTGCATTGAGCCAAGTTTTCCCTGTAAGTCCCACTGTGAGCCTCTAAATGCGAGGAGGGAATACACAACTTTTTAAGTCAAACTCTGTTAGCTGCTTCGTGGGAGTAGAGAAATTCACTACCATAAAAGTAATCCTTTGAGAGTAGCTCTGTTGAAGTATAGAATTTTACAACTATTTAAGGTACCCTCTGAGAGCCGCTATGAGGTATCAAAGAAATTTTCACTTTTTACTAAGCCCTCAATGAAACTAGAGAATTTTACAACTGTATATGTAACGCTCTGTAAGCTTGAGTGAATATAAAATTTTACAATTATCTAAGTAGATCTTTGTCAGCAGCTAGGAGGGAGTAGATATTAAGAAAACATTGTTTTATGTAAACCTGTATGAGCTTCTACCTGGGAGTAGAGAATATTCCTTTTTTTATGTTACCCTCTGTAAGCCACTACATGAGAGTAAAACATGTTTACAACTTTTAAGTTACCCATGCGCTGTTATTATATTGTACATAATTTATCACTTTTGATATAATCCTCCATTACCTGCTATGTAGGAGTACAAATAATATTCATTGAGCATCTGCTAAAAAAATTATTTTCTACAGGCAAAGATAACCTGGTATAAGTTCTCTGCAATAAAAACATTTAGAAGTAAGACCTATACAATGGAAGTCTGCTACAACCAAGTAAGTCCTCTACAGAGTAAGTTTGCTCCTGGTAAGTTGAACATATGTGTGTGTATTTCGAAGTTTATGAGGTCCTTCCGCGCTGCATTATGTGTAGACATAGAATGTGTCCCAGCAATCCTACCTAATTAACTTATTAGACTCATGAAAGTTGGGACGTATTTATAATAATAGCTGCAATTTCAGGTATTTAGCTGTTACTGAGAGATTTTCATTTTTTTGTGTGATCTTGTGTTGTGGGGGGAAGCCGGAGTACCCGGTGGAAACCCCACCTGTCTGGTATGGTGACCACCAACCAAACTCACATGCTTCCGAGGACGGGGATTGAACCCGGGTTGCCTAGGTGAGAAGCGCGTGTGTCAACCCCTGCGCTAACCGGACAGCGAGTTGAACATTAAATAATGCGTGTTGTTTTTTTACTTGCAGGTAAGGTAGCAATGCTCTTCGTTAAGAGAATTAGTTTGCAAAAATCAATTTTGTTTTAAGCCTAAATATGAATATTATATTTACAAAGGAATCTTATATTATAAACCTTTCAACAATCATATTTGTAATTATATGAAACTTAACAAAAATAGAATAGAAATATCCCAAATTATTCCATCAGTGTGTGCTGCAATCGCTTCATTTTCACTCTTTCTACTGACGCATTGACACAACAGTATTTACAATAGATTTCTATGTCTGTTGTGCTTTCTCAATTGTTACAAAAGTTAATGCAAACTACTCTTTTATAATCTGTGACTTCATTTTGAAAAATCGTAAATTCATCAAACTGTGAACGAATCCCTTTAATACAGTCAAGTAACCATTACCGGATCAGTAGCGCAATGAAGTTGTTCTGGTGAAAATCAATAAATGTTTTGAGACTTCTATTACACCAGTTTGATAAAATATTACCTTTGCTCACTGTTTCAGTGCATAGTCTTATTTTTAAACGCAGGCAAAATGTATTTGTGATACTTTTGTTTCGCCTCAGAATTCATGCATTAACGGATCAGTTGTAGCCATAACGGATCACGTGATTGAAACCACTCAGGAGGGCATCTAACACGCTATTTGAACTGTCGAAACATGAACTGTGTTGTTTACAATGACCAAGTTACATTGCCAGTTATAAATTATATTCATTTTTTTTGCTATTTATTGTTTTCTATATGTAATTTTGTATCTACACTTAACGCATGGTGTTCTTGTGTGAATTATCTGTTAAAAATCCTATAAATAGACCATTTGATTGTTATTGTTTACATTCGGGATTTTCCGCGCATGTGCACTGACTGGTTGGCATAAGCACTGATTACAGTAACGTCAAACATGTATAAAGAGCTTTTGTTTAGTCAATAAATCGATCAAAAAAATCCGAATAAACATAAAACACCTGAATAATAGTGCAAATATATCATATTTAGTACCAATAAATGTATATAATTAACATAATTTCCTCTTTATAAAAATACGATTTAGTTATTAGCATCAGAGTAAAGATGGTCCGAAGACTAAATTGTATACTGACAATTCCACAAATCAAAACTGTAAATTAACCGTATTTTTTCTTATAGTAAGACATAAATAAATGATATTTCAAAAATAATAAAACATGATAATTTGCTTATAATTATAAGAGTAATGAATGCGATATTGTTATTTTTCATCAGCGATCGAAATTTAGTGTAAGAGATGCATTGAATCAATTATAAAACAAAGCCTGAATCGATAATAAAACAATTAAAGCCTTCAAAAGGCCGAATACATTAGATAATTTTTAAATGTTGTGGTAATTTTCTTTTACATGGAATGAAATTTCGTTTCGATAACAATGAATGCCAGATTAATAAAGTTTAGCATTCAAATGGACAAAAAAAACTACATATTAATGTGTGCATGTTTATTTAAATCTCTTTACTAGTGATAATGAGTGATAAAAATCTAGCATTTAATGATACCATAAATCTATTTTTTTAATCTATTTTACGCAAGTATTTTTTACCCCTATTGTGATCGTACACTGCAGTAACGTACGATCTTTACACAAAATAGCGGAGTTTACATTTGCCCTGCCGGTACTTGTTAAATACGTTAATTGTGTATCAGTAAATGTGTACAAAATTTTAAATTTATAGTTATTAAACACGTTATTATTATTATTAAACTGGCTAATACCAAAACACTAAATAGTTCCAGTTAATCCACGTCGGACAAATGTCTTCTTTTTAACATGTTAAAATATTGTATTAAAGCAACTGGTAAATATTTTGGCTTTAACATTTGGCTATAATGACTGCTCAAGATGGCAAGAGATGACATGGAGGTATCATAAATTGTGTTCAATTACCAGACACATGTGGTTTATGCAGGGACCTGTACAAGTATAGGTCCCTTGATTTATGACCCCTTGTTTTCTGTGTAATTGGCTGGACAGTATCCGATCATTGCCAGATAATCGGTTTGTTATGAACAAAGAAGGATCCGGGTTAAACAATTCTGAAACAAAGATTGTCAAAATTGGTGTGAACAATTTAATTTATAAAAATAAAATGTATCAAGAGGATATATTTTATGTGTAACAAGGTAAGTTTTACAGGCATATAAAGGCTCAAATCAGTTACCATATGTTGCGTTCATAAAATTGATCTATTTGTTGTTGTTTTCATCCTTATTTGTGGTCGATC
>VMBQ01010937.1:0-17207 GCA_007657795.1 Dreissena rostriformis | reverse complement strand
TTGGAGTGTTTTATTGCAATTTGTAATTTGTATAACAACCCGTTTTGCAATAAACCCGTTTTGCAATAATTTTATTGCAAAACGGGTTGGAGCGTCTTATTGCAATTTGAATTTTTTATAACAACCCATTTTGCAATAAACCCGTTTTGCAATAAAATCATCCCACGTGTATCAATTTATTCAGATGGATTGGACACGTTAAAAAGGAACTTTCAAATATTATTTTTTAAATAATGTAATTAAAAAAGGAGAAAGTTTTTGACAAAACACTTAAATGCATAGAAGGTAATGATTTTCAAGATTTAATAAAATAAAACAACACAATTACATTGAATACATTGAAAGTGATCACAACCAATTTCGGAGTTGGTGAAGAAAAACCAAAATTGCAATTGTGTTATTGCAAAACCGGTTGTTGTGATTTATTTCAATTTGATATTTTCATAAGAACACGTTTGGCAATAAACCAACCAATAAACTTATCACACATTTACTAATTGATTCAAAATGATTTAAAATAGTAAAAAGAAAGTTTCAAATATCGTATTAACAGGATTTTCTTTTTCAAAATAAGACAGTCGTATAAGTTTCCACCAACAAATAAAAGACATAAAAAGTGATAGATTTCTTTGGTAAAGGTGATAAAACAACACATATTGAGTTAAGATAGTGATTTCAACCAATTTCATACTCCCAAAAAACCCCAAAATGAAAATTTGTTATTGCAAAACGGATTCCAGTGTCTTATTTCAATTTCATATTTTTATAACAACCCGTTTTGAAAAAAAACCCGTTTCGCAATTAACTTATAACACATGCACTAATTATTTTAAATTGATTCGAAACGCTGAAAAGAAAGTTTCAAATGACGTATTTACAAATATTTTTTTTCAAAATGTGACAGACGTTTAAGTTTCGACCAAGCAATAAAAATACATTGAAAGCGATCTATTTTATGAGTCAATGTGATAGAACAATACAGAATATGAATAGAAAAGGAGTTCAACCAATTTCGGTGCAGAAAACTCATACATGCAATTTGTTTTATTGCAAAACGCAGTTTCTTATTGCATTTTTTTTTAAATTTTATTTTTTTAAACAATGCATTTCGCAATACACATGCTTCGCAATAAACTCATCCCACGTGTACTAATTGATTCCAATTGATTTACAACTTTGAAAAGACGGCTGAAAGGTATGTTAAGATTTTCTTTTTCAAAAAAAGACATAAGTATAAGATTCGATTTTTTTAAAGACATTGAAAGTGATAAATTTCAAGAGTTAATATGATAACACAACACAGATTGTATGTAGATAGTGATTTCAACCAATTTGAGCTAATTTGAATAACTTTAACCATGTTTCTTCTCATTAAATCCCTCACTTCAACGTTAGTATGGTTAAATCAAGATTTCACGAGTAGCAAATGTTTGGACAGTGTATTTTTTTAATGTTTTAAAATTGTGTAAATTTGCGTACTTAAATAGTTTGGCCCATTTGTTCGTGCGAATTAGTCATTTATGATGTATAAACAATAAGGAATGCCGATTATTGATCATAAGATTGACAATTTATAGTTCTTGTTCTATGTTTTAATCAATTTTAATTAAATGCATGTGTGATGAGTTTATTGCAAAACGAGTTCATTGCAAAACGGGTCTGTTGTAAAAAAAAATCACATTGCAATACTACACTGTTACCCGTTTTGCATTAAAAATTATTGCATTTCCAGTTGTTCCTCTACTAAGCACGAAATAAGTGGAAATAAACTTTTCTTTTACACCCTGTGTTGTTTTAACATAATTTACTATCGATTCACTATTTGTAATTGCCTTTTTTTTGGTAAAAATTTAAACTTCCGACTTATTTTAAATAAGAACATTTCTTTTTTATTTACATCGTTTCAAATCTAATTGAATCAATTTTTATATGATAATTCTGATATGATTTTTATTACAAAACGCGTTATTATTGCTTGTCTGGTTTTATTTCGATACACATTCTGTGTTGCTTTACCACATCTGCTCATGAACTTGATCGCGTTCAAAGTCTTTTATTTTTTGGCTGAAACTTCTGCCTTATTTTGAAAACGAAAATGAGTAAATTCGATATTTGACTTTTGTTATAACCGTTTTAATAAATAAGTAAGTTTGTGATGAGTTTATTGCGAAATGAGTTTATTGCAAAACGGGTTGTTATAAAATATCTATGTGTAAAAAGAAACTGCAACCCGTTTTCAATAACAAAAAGATGCATTTAATCTGGGTTTTCTTCAACTAACTCCAAAATTGGTTGAAACTATTTTTATACGCATTATGTATTGTTTAGTATATTTACACATGAATTTGATCACTTTCAATCTATTTTATTTCTCGGTTGAATCTTACACCTCTGTCTTATTTTGGGAAAACAATTCCTTAAATACTACATTTTAGACTTTAAAAAAATGGATTTAATTAGTATAAAACGTGCTTATTGTAAAACGGGTTGTTTTTAAAATATCAAATTGCATCAAGATAATGCAATCCGCTTTGCAATAAAATTAGTGTATTTCTCGGTTTTCTTTACCTAAGTCCGTTATTGGTTGAAATACCCATTCTGTATTGTCTTATTACATTAACTCATGAAATCGATCGCCTTTAATGTATTTTATAGTTTGGTCCAAACGTTCAATTCTGTCTTATTTGAAAAAGAAATTCCGTAAACACGACATTTTAAACGTTCTTTTCATCATGTCCAATAAATTTAAATCAATAAGTATGTATGTCCGACTTTTACATAAAATTCACAATGCAATAAGACACTTTAATAAAATATTCAATAAAAATTATTGAGTTTCTGGGTTATCTTCACTTAAATGCGACATTGGTTGAAAAAACTTTCTATGGAAATTATGTGTTGTTTTATCGTATACACTCTGGAAATTCATCACCATCTATGCCTTATAGTTTTTAGTCGAACGTCACATTTTTGTCTATTTTCTGAAATAATATTATTTAAATACGTTGTTTAAAAACTTCCTTTCTAACGTATCTAATACATTTGAATTATTTAATACAGGTGTGATGATTTTTTTGCAAAAACGAGTTTATTTTAAAACGGGTTGTTATACAAAGATCACATTGCAATAAGACAGTCCAGCTCGTGACCGCCATTTTCACAAAATAAAATGAAGTTGAAATATATAATAATTTTAGAAGCTTGATGGAAAGATTTAAATAAACTAAAAGCTCTGAATTCTAATAATATATAATTATATATTATTTTACTAAATACATGTTTAGCTTTTTTGCACTTTATTGAATATCTTCAATGACAGACCTGTTTTAAATCTCTTCGAAAAATATCGTTATTGATATGCAAAAATTTATTTTCGAAAATAACTAGCAATGATCAAACGGAGCGCAAAAATATAAAAAGAACATTAGGGGCTGCCAAGTGAATGGAAACAAAAAATACAATTTTGCTTTCTTTTAAGCCTTAATAATAATCATTTACCAGAACGTTATATATCTACCAGTTTGAAGGTATTGAAGATATGCGATTTTTTATGCTTTTTAATTGTTTTAACGTCCATAGTAACGTCTGAAAATCACCTAATGACAACGCCTTTCAAATTGATTAAAATGCACTCGATTGCGAGGTCTGAAAAATGAAAAAGAGCAAAAAGCTGGTGTTATAAACAATCAAAGAACTTTTGCTTTAGGATAACGCACGAGAGACACAAAGACTACACTGGGGTCGTTTTTTTTTTACGTTTGTTACTGTAACAATACATTATTCTGTGTGTCTGTTTTTCGAGATCTACAAAAAATTGAATTTATATCAATGCCTTTATTAACAAAATAAGTGGTGTGGCTATTTTCACATGAAATTTCAAAATGTTCCTTGACTAATAGTATGTATTAAGTTATGGTTTTTAATCTTAACCTGATCCACTAGCTTACCCGTATACATTTAATTTTTGGATTTAACCACAACCGTCATATCGTTTATTATAATTATTCCGTCGAACGCAAAAAAATGAAGTTGTACAATTTTTATCAATAGTTTGCTTTATAATATTGCCATTATTGTATATATCCTGAGTACTTGGAAGAAATAACTGTTTTGTTCTGTTACGTTTTGTTCAATTTAAATTGGACGAAATGTCGGTTAATACGTTATTTTATTTGTTATTTCAACGTGCCCAAGAACACCTCAAGTATGCCCATCTGAACCCTTTTGACCGTTTCCAGACGTTGTTTTAGCTAACTATTTTGGTAATCGGTAACTTGTCATACTGAATATACCTCACGTGATGATGTATGTTTTGTTTTTACTTTGAGCGCATTATGTTTTGTATACTTGTGCTTATGACGACGAGCTTAACATGATTTGATTAATTCTGTTCTGCAATGTTTATTTTGTCGCTGCGTATGAAGCCGTTAAGTCATTATGTTTATAACTTACTTATTTTAAAAATCAAAGGAAAACATATATTTAATTGTAATAATTGTCATGAGAATTGATAAATATTTAATTTGAGTATTATCTGTTTCACGTAATATAGAATGATTTTTTTTTGTAAAGATACACTTAAATTTTACCTTTCGATAACCAAAACACATTTGCATATGATTGAGTTGTCGTTAACACGAACCATTACATACGTACTGCGCCAATGTTAGTTCTTTGGATAAATCATCGAAGAGACCATTCTGTAATCGATTCAAAGTTACCAACCTAAACGCTATTTAGTTTACAATTCTGTTTGCATTTCGATTGAGCTATTTAGCGGAGACACGTTCTGTTAATTAAATAAGATTTGATAGAAAAAAACTTTTTACTGCTTAAATATCAACTTTTTATGTATTTGTCGAATACGCTTTTCACTGTCGACGAAGCTTGTTCACATTTTAGTAAATTGACGATTTACCAAAAATTGTAACATATTCAAATAAAGAATGTATGATTTATAATTAAAAAACTATACTAAGAATACTGACTGAGATTTTTAAACTACCATCGATTGGTCTTTGGAAAATAATCAATCTTAATCCTTAAAAAATGCATCAGAAATTTCATAAAAAAATAAAATTTTAATATTTTAAGCCTGTCTGGTTCACGTTATATTTAGCTCCTAAAGTTCCAGAGTTCAAATCCAGAAACCGGCAAAAGTTGTATTGCTTGCATGATAAATTTTATTGATTACAAAACATATTTAATGTGCTTTTTCATACACATATATTTAAACAATTCGGATAAAAAAATTAAATTGTAAATAGGCAAATTTGTTTAAAAAATAATTTTATTATACCGTGTAACGTTTCCACAAATTGTGTATTTATCAAGATTCATTCCGTTATCAATGTGTTTAATAATAGCAATTATCCGTTGCAATTTCAAAACACGAACAATACTAAATACTTTTTTAAACATAGAAAAAAAGATCATTTTAAAAAACAAAAAAAGTTTAAAAGTCTTCAACATTCACATGTTTTTAATCGACAAAATGTGATCTTCGACGCGTCATTTATGTACGAGTACGTTTTTTTAACAGTATTTTTACTGTTGGCAAATATTAAATAATGTTTGTGTTTTTTTTCCACCAAATTATGCACCTTTATCAATTATATTTGGTCTTTTCAATGAAAATACGAACACTTTTTTATTTTAATTCAATTTACAATTTTATCATTATTAAATCATAAAGCCATAAAGTAACGCGATCTGAGAGAAATAAAATAATTAAGGATTATTTTAATTCCGTTGCATAAAGTTTTTAAAACATCTTTTCTATTTCGCATCATACTCATAACGGTCTTTATTTTACCACAGTTTGTGAAAACAATTTAAACAAACAAACTGCCTTACTGCTTTAAATTCCTTTTTAAAATTAGTACGTTCACTTAAAATTCATAATCCAATTTTACATAATAAATTCACTTTTTAGCATTTTAATATCCGACAAATGCTATCACCACTGATTTTTTAAACTCCTGTTTTTACATCCAGTGCGTTCGAAGTCCGTAATCCAAGTGACACCAATGAGTGGTAGTATTGGATTAAATCGGCGTTATACACGCTCCGCCTGTCAGTTTCCCATCTTCCTATCGTTTCAGCCACTAATGAAAGCGCTTCTAAATGGCGTAGGGTCGCGGCCTAACTAGGCACAGATTAAACCAATCGGTAAATGTTTAACAAATCAATGTCGGCTTAGATGGTCAATTGCATCAGCCAATCAGCATCTTTGTTTAAAACAGTTGTTGTAAACGAACGTTTGATTGGTTGAATAAAGTGCCACCATCATGCCACTCAAAGAAGCTTCTCCATCTGAACACTTATTTCGCATTCAAATTATGGTAGACAAAAGTTGTCATAACACAAGTTTTGTTTTGCGTCCTGGAAACTGCTTACGTGGCTTCTGGTGGTCACTTGTATAAATGACCAGTAGCACCATGTTTAGGACACAGTTCTGTCGCAGTGACAAGAGGATATACAGGGATCAAACATGGGTGGATTTGTTGGATTAGCTGTGGTGCTGTGTCTGTTGAAATATTCCGGTAATATATGTAAACGTTTTATAAACCATATTAACATAATGTTTTTTTTCTCAACTCAATATTGAAATGTTTTAATCTTGCATTTTTATTGTTGGAAACGACTTAAGTTTAAGAACATTCAATTTAATATTTATGAATTGTATATGGGTGATCATTTATTGTGAAAATGGTATGTTACATGTGATTAAGTCTGTGCAAATGCAAATCTCTCACATTGATAAATACGACCCGATAAAAAAAGATTTATTAATTCTAGTAAATAACTTTTCAACGGACAGTCGGAACATAACACAGTTAGCATACATGGTACAGAAACATGTTCGGTCTGTATCAATATTTTAATTTGCATGAGACCATAGAACATAACATTTCATTTCCCGTTTTATTTTCTTAAATACTAACTAACAAAACATGACAATTCATAGATAACTGACTTCAATAATGTCGCCTATTTATTTAAAGTAGATACATTTACTTAACTTACTTATAGTGTGTACTTCTAAGAATACTGGAAATCGTGAGCTCATAGTGCAAAGTACGTTATGACGGACTTGATCCCCTATATAGCAGCATGGTCAGTGTCATTCGTGAAGCGTATTAATGTCAAATAAAATAGTTATTTTATTATATAAACGATTAATGACTTCACATAACATAAAAACAAAATATGTTTAGTTCTAGAATATATGTTATTGACACGCTCATAACTTTATTTTTATCGCTTAATTTAAACAACTTCGCAAAATGAATTTGTATCCGCATGAAGTTTTTAACAGTTAGTGGTATACGTTAAACAATTTGAGTAAATTTAAAATCTTTAAGAAACTGTACGCAATTTGATTTGCGTCAAATAGTCCCGTTGCATAAATTTCGACAAGACAACTTGGACAAAAGTGAGCTATTCGCAAAATAATCAATGTGAGGGAAATAAGACAAACATTGTCTACATTTATATACTACAAAGCATTATATAAGATATCAATAAAACTTCACTTACTCATATTTACAGTATGTGTATATGACTACAGGCTGTCTATTCAAAAGCACCAACAGCTAAATTTGGCTGTATGTACACATTAAGATAGGATTCAAATGTCATCAAATCAAACAGTAATACAATACGAACAATAAAACTGTATAAGTAAAGCTTTAATTCGTATTTTGACAATTAAAACTGACCAACAAAACAGTATTGATAAAAGTTTCAGAACAAATAAATCTGTCCATGATTTGCGTCAAACAGCGGCAAATTGGAGAATGTTTTATTGCCCAAATAGAAAAAAACATGTCACAAAACAACTTGCATTTATTCATATAGATAGGGTTCAAATAGCATCCAAACAAACAGTAATACAATACGAAAATTAAAACTTTATTGGCAAAGCTTGAATTTTGTATTTTTACAATTAAAACTGATCTACAAAACATTCTTGACAAAAGTTTCAGAACAAATAAGTTTGGTGGTCTGCTCATTATTCGCCTTTATGTCAGAAACCAATAGAGCTACTACATCCTTTTGTTGTTTTTAACTTGAAGGTATTTAGCAACATTCGTGTTTGTATTCAAATATATCACCGTATATTCTCAACGCTTTAAAATTAACTTATATATTATATATGGAATGTTGTATTATATTTAATACCATCGCATGTAAGGTAATCATTTCGAGATTGAATATGAAGTTGTCAATGGTAACAAAGTTATTTACCTAACAAAATACGAAATGCATATTAGAACGTGTCCGAGAATATTAGTTCTTCGTGATTTAATTACTTCGTGTTATGACTCTTTTACTTATAACCAGCCAAATTAAATCAATCTAGTTTCATATCAGAACAGAACACAAATTTATCACGACTCGTACATAGTACATAGTCAGTCTTAACCATATAATAATACACCCAAGTTATCAAACAGTAATTAGCAGTGGACATACAATCGTAATAAATGATAGTTTGGGAAAAAAAATCGAATTTTTCCAAAATATTTATGTGAGAGGGTGGCTATTATGCCGTTCAAATTTATGGAAATAAACTAAAATGGAAAATTAACCCGTTAAACTATCATAAACCTTTTAGCTTTTATATTTAATTTGTTAAAGACATCTTTAAATGTAATAACGAAGCGGACTGTGTGAAGTATATATTTGCTGTAAAATTAATTTATTTTTCAATTATAATGCACGCACGGAAAGAATATACCGGTAAAATAATTATCCGATGTCGGCTACCAGGTATAACTATAAAAGGGCTTTTTCCCCCAGATTGTCGTATTTAAAAATGTCATTTAATATATTTACTTACAAATCTATACTGCTTAAATAATCTTACAACAGCATTTTTAAAAGTTGAATAACAATATTGCCACCCCGGGCCATCTGGAAGCAAACGCTTCTGCGCTACGATTGCGCCACGCTGGCTTTAATAATTTTCAGTGAAGTATAAACCACGTTTTTTTTCTAAATTATCGATTCAAGGCGTTACAAAACCTATAGCATTTTACCGATTTCGCATGACAATTATAAAATAATGAACCAATATTTTTAACATTTATTTTAACATTTATATTAGTCAGTAGTGTGTTTTTTTTTCCTTTTTTTAATAATGAATGCAATCTGTTTTAAATCTATGACAAATAGTTTGAAAATCGTCGTTTGACAATACTGTCCCTTTAATATATCTTACTACGAGCCAATATGAAAAATGACAGATTTTTGATTTTATAAAGAACCGTATTTTATTATGTACACTGTATAAATTCATTTTTTTTTTTAATTTAACATGATTTTTTGCACTTGTTAAACTCAAATAAGATTTTTCAAGATTCATTTGTGATTTGTTTTTGTTTGATAGATATTGTTTCATAATCACCAATATGATGGGATTTCAATTTTAAATGGGCATTTACATGTTTGGCATGTATTACAGTGTTTTAAAATAGGCTCCTAAATATGTTAAACTATTATTACTAAAACCAGCATATGTACGGTACTTAAATATGAATAATATAAATCATTACATTTTCTTTGTTCTGTTGGAAAATAAGTTATATTGTTTAATGCTCTGATAATTAGTTTCACTGTTTTTTAGTTAGTGATACTTTTTCAACAAAACGTAAGAGGTTTTAAAAATAGTTCGTACAGTCTATTCACAACATTGTATAAATAAATAATAAACGGAAAATGAGATCAGACGTTGCTTACGATAACAGCATGGTACAAAAAATAAAACCTATTTGTTATTTGAATATTTTGCAGATGCACAAATAGTGTTCTCGGGTCCTGGGACGGTTGCTGCTGGAGCAACTACAGCGCCGGGTGTTGCAGAAACCAGTACCGCAAGTGCTGCTCTGTTCACTGTCGCTACTACCGGTGGTACAGGCGCAAAAACATATGTCTTTGAGACCGATGGCAATCCAAGCAGCGTTGCAGCAATTGATGGTACTACTGGGGCAGTGACACTTGCAATCGGGAAGTCAATCGACTACGAAACGACCAAATCGCTTACTTTCAAAATTAGGTACGCATAAGTATTTTTCATTTAATAAGAATGTGTTGCCGATTTGTGCACTGCATTACAACGTATAATAGGTTTCACATCCCCTTTATTACAATATATGATAATATATTGAATATTTTGTTTTATAGCGCCACAGACACGACCGGCGCGGCTTCGAAAGTAATTTTGACAGTAACGCTTCCGATCACGAACAAGTTAGAATTTGCAAAGGCGAAGTACGGTGTATGCGCAACTGACGGAGCTACTGCGGGTAAAATTTGCTAATTATTTCTCTACTGATTTGTTGATTTAATGAAACCAATTATGCAATTATGCTGCGGTTATCATGCCCGAGTACATTTAAATTTATGTATTATGTTTATACTCAACGAGATGATTTTCATGATCAAAACATCCGTTTTATAGTTTAAGTTTAAACTGTATCAAGCGCTATCATATTGATGTTACAGGTACCGCGATCGCCACATATGTGGTCGCTGACGCAGCAACGGGTGATACTGTTGGATATACAAGTAAGAATATCTATGTGTTTATGTGTAATTTCAAACTTCCGTTGAATTATTGTGAAAATTCACTTGCACTTTTCAATACGTTTTACGGCAATTGTATTCGTTTGTAAAGTTTTATTTACTACGAGATACCCTAATGAAGCACAAATACACTAGTATAATAATGGAACCGATATTACCTTGTCGTATGATCAATTACTAATATACTCTTTTTAAGTTACCGCCGGTAATGCCGCGGGGGACTTGGCGGTGGGCCCAACAACAGGCGCACTGACAGTTGCCACGGGTAAAACGCTCAGTCAGACTACAACAGGGGGCTATACCGTCACAATCACGGCCACGGCGACCGTAACTACCGGTACTGCATCTGCTGTTGGCACGACTGACGTCTGGATCGCGATTTGCTCGACCACCTGCAGCGGAGTGGGTCACGTGACAGCTTTGATTGGTGTGCTGCTTTTGGGCTTGTTGGCGGCATGCAATATTTAAACATTCCTGATTGGAGAAAAACGCAGTTTTAACATCTTTTACAGTGACTTGTTAACATATAATTAAGTTGATATAACAAACAAGTTATGACATAATAATAACGTTTTTAAAAATGGGTACATTAATTAAAAGCAAATCAATTATTGAGAAACCGTTGTAGCGATTCGAATGAAATAAATAAATTTACCTCTGCAGTGTACCATGTTAAAGAAATTAATCCGTGTGAAACTTGTTATTACCATACTGCATGCGTCTGTGATACATTTTTCTTCTTTTTGTTCTTCTTTTTTTTTCTTCTTTTTTTTCTTTGTATACTATGAAATGTTCCTATATGAATTACCTGATGGTATATGAATTTTTTGGAACATTTTTCTATTGACTTTCATTTTGTGTGGAAAATAAAATAAAAATGAAAATTGCACTTGTGCGTTCTTCGGCGTGTGTGTTATATTTAGTGACGTTGAGATTATATTTAGTGTTCATGACATTAACCCATTTATGCCTAGTAGAATTTATGCTTCTAAATTGGATCAATTTATTTCCAAAATTAGGGATGTCTAGTATATTTATTTCTATATTTAGAATATTTCTTACAGAAATTCCTGTAAGCAAACAGCGCAGACCCTGATGAGACACCGCATCATGCGGTGTCTCATCTGGGTCTTCGCTGTTTGCCAAAGCCTTTTTTCTAGACGCTAGGCATAAATGGGTTAACACACTACACGCTATATGCAGTAAACCATTATACAGATGAGTTTACGTCTATTCAGATTAAGCAATAGCACCATCAGAACCGCATTCGCGACAGAAAGCGTTCTATAGAATGAATAGCACGAAGGGGATAGTAATTAGCATGAAGGAACGAATACAAGCTCTTGCATGTTGCATGATCTATAATATATTTTGTTATCATAGTACACTTTCAGTGAAAAGCGCTAGATTCAATCTTTGAATTAATTTTTTTTTCCATTTAATGTAAAACGTTGATAATGCAAAGTTTCACATCTAGTTTCAGTATCTTTTACATTTGTTTTAAGTCTTGTTCGAAACAAATGTTTTCAATTTGACGATACTGAAACGATTACAAAAAAAAAAGAACCTACTTATTTTTTTTCAATTGATCAAACGCACATTTAAAGGGGTTTATATTAAAATCCGTTGCTTACTAAAAAATGGCTGACCTCTTTATCCATTACACATCAAATTAAGGTTTGCTTGCAAGATTCATTATAAGCTAAGGTTTGCGTGCTACGTGTACATATTCATAAAGTAACTACCGATGTTCTATTGAAAATTCACAAGTCACTTCGCGATCAACCCGCAAATAAGTATGGCCTTTTTTGTAAAATACAGGCAAACCAAAGTCCAAAAAATACCAATATCTGCTATGTATATCATTCGTCATACTAAACATATATGGTCATGGGTAACATTCAATGACTGAGAAATGTGACCTTAATTTTAACAATATTGTGTCATTTTAAACGAGAATTCTGGTTAACGTGCCCATACACAAATTCTCTTTGCATATCGACAAAAGATATTACATTGAAACGTAATGAATGTGGCTTAAGAACAATGACACAGGCCCCTAAGTTTGACCTGCTTTTTCACAATACTTCATTTGTGTACACGTACAATTTTTTTTTAAGTTTTGAATGTAACAACTCCATATTTCAGTAATTATCGGTGGTTTTCAATGGAAACTTTACATATGTCTGCCGAATCATGTTGTGATGGTCACTGACCAAGATCCATTACGTTTACCTTCAATATTGCAGATGTATATCCCTTTGTTCTTAAACATCAAATAAAAATAAAGCAAGTACATATTTCGGTATCTCCTACAGGTATAAACCTACAAGTTTAAATGTTAAACTTAACCTTGTTCTTCCGTGTCACAATGTAATGTCACTGACCGATGCTAATTAGTGTCGTGTTCTGAAAAAAAACTGGGCATAATGCATGTGCGTAAAGTGTCCTCCCAGATTAGCCTGTGCAGTCCGCACATACTAATCCGGGACGACACTTTCCGCCTTAACTGGATTTTTGCTAAGAAGAGACATCATTTAAACGAAAATTCCATAAAAGCGGAAATTGTCGTCCCTGATTTGCCTGTGCGGACTGCACAGGCTAATCAGGGATGACAATTTACGCACAAGCATTATGCCCAGTTTTCTCAGAAAACGACACATTATTGTGACTATGACTTTAGTCGAATGAAACTTTTTTTTTTTGAAAGCTCAGTGTAACATTCACATTAACCTAATACACGACTACATATCTTTAACTTCTAATGTGTCTTTAAATCAGCTGAATTACCGATTATACTATCAAAGGGACAGAAAAGTCGAGCACCCTTCATTTCGCCAGACATCTATTGTATTGTGTATGACACACACTCTTGTATAAAACGGTTAATCACAATTGTTATAGTTGTTTTATTACTACAAAATCTGTTTCCATTTGCATCAAAATGACTGCCACGGATAATGACGTTAAGAAAGACCTTAAAGAATATAATGTTTAAAATAACATAAAAATTTAACGAACAATATTATAGCAGTATACAATTAAAACATGTACCGTAATTACTGTAAATTTGCGGTCACTCTGTTTTCGGACACCCTCTTTTGAGCCAAAAGTAATTATTTGTGTAACTATTAGTTTCCGGAAACCAAGATTTTCCCCCCTTATAAGTATTGACTCTTGATTTTCGTTAATCTGGTGACACGTTCAACATGTGTTTTAAATCCTGATGACGGTCATAAAACTTTGAAGACTAATGCGAGAAGTCAGCGGACCGTAACATTTGTTATTTTTGCGAGTAAGCAATAGACAATGGCTTCAGTCGATAATTCAAGTTGATATGCAGTTGCAACGCCAAATAAATTCGCGGGTTTGGTTTGTCTAATTCCAGAAACAACTCAGGTACAAAGCATGCTAATATAATGCCTTTTAAAATTAAGCGTTTTGTAAATTGATATCCATTATCTAAAGCAATATGGTACCTTGCGCCATTGTATTTGTGTTAAAGACAACGATTCCAGAACAAACAACGCAACTTCATTGTGCAGAGTTAATTTAGTGCAAATTAATGATTCATACTACACTATATCAAATGAGTATGTAATCAGTGATCTTAGAGTTGCAGTATCTATATTTGAAACAAAATGAAACGCGTAAAATGATTTATATTCATGGCAAACATATCATATCAATGATTAATACTATACGCCATGGTTTTTACAAGCACCAGCTCTCAAATTTAGGTGGGTTATGCTATATACAACATTAGCCATGCATGTCACAACGTCAGTTCGATAGACATATATACTGTCAGCGAGTCTCTCTTACGTTCTCGGACACTGTACTATAAGAGACATTTTTAAATATCTAAATTTTCGGAATCGCATACAATTTTGAAGTGTCCGAATACTACCGAGAGTGATCACGGTACTTGAAGGATGTCACATAAAATACATCATGCATTATCATCACAGAAAACTGCCGAGTATTTTAATTAAAAAATACGTTCAAAATTCACATCAACGGTCAATTTTATTTTTAGTTGAAATAAATTAAATTACAATCAATACTTAGTAATGCGTGTGTGTTTTTTAAGTTGCGATTCACAGTTATGGGCAGAGAACACTAAAATTTAACATCAAATACTGTATTAATTTTAATACAGGTTTATATTAATTATTATTACGTCTCACAAATATATAATATGATCTACTGTTGCAATAAAATTGATGTAAGGGCACGTTATTGTCAAACACAGCAATCTCCACTTAAACTCACGAGTCATTATCATTCATTTAAAGGTGGTCCATTGCATGTAAAAACACATCCGTTATTACTGAGAGCGTGTCCACGCTAAGAAGAGACGATACGTGCTCAAGTGGCGAATCAATCATAAAACTAAAGTACTTAATAACAATTTGTATTTGTTCAGAAGATGAAAAGCAAACAAACGTATTCGCTTCGTTTTTTTTAATAAAAACATTTCATAGCGTGGGGTCCATGTTAATTACTATTTTATTTAAACGACGTAATTGGATAAATTTGAACATGTTTTATTATTTGACATGTCAATACGAAGATTCATATTGCCATTCAGCATTCAGTGAATGCAAATAAAAAATCCAACCCAGTTCAAACAAGGACAATTTTTCGTTTATTGAGTAATTATATACCCATTAATTTCTATGCTTGTCGTACAATGATGTCCTGTCACATTTTTCATCGTGCGATTTTTATCGCACGCGTTGTAAGTGACACTACCCTCTTAGCACGGTCATATTTCTTTTCATATGATCGGACGGAAATTTCCAATTATAAAGCAATCAACATAATAACTGATGAATGCGAAAAAAATACGTAAAAGAAGAGGACATGCTTCTTGTGTGAACCACACTGGAAGAACGATTGTTTGTGGATTCTCAACAAGAGCCACATTGTTTACATTGTTACGCAACCATCCATTCTCCATGAGTTGTATACCTCGGTTTATTATCACAATTAAAACTGCCAATATTCCCAAGAAAACAACAATCTTTGCTGCCTGTACGCCTTGTGCAAAACTCATTCCCACACCGAATATATATTCGGCCACAAACCACTAATTATCGTACATTTTTGTTGTTGTCACATTGTGTGTGAACTACATTGTTACGTTACCGAATACATTATTATTAGTATTACTACCACAGTTATAATTAACACGATTATTTCCATCGCAATTAATAAAAGAGTAACCATGATTATTTAATCATAATTTATTAGTACTACTACTTCCCACCTGTGCCTGTGGTACCCCCAACCCCTCTCCATATTCCATTCATTATGTTTTTGCAAATCCCTATTGTTAATATTACCGGAAGTTTATAGGGTATTAACTTATATTGCTTTGTTGTATTGCCCTTATTGTATATTTTGTATACTTGGGTAAAATAAACGATTTGTTCTGTTCTGTTCTTACCGTGGGTAACTAAAGCTACAGGATTCCAGTTTTACGAAACGGTTCACGCTAGCATCAAACACAAGCGTCGAGGTAAACTGAATGTGTCCGAATATCATACATACATACATTTTTTTTAAGTGTATGGTATAGTGAATTCGATTAAAACGACATCATGTTTTTAAACAAAATGTTCGGCGAATAAAGTTTAAGGTAAAAACAATTAAATGAAAATCTAAGTGAATTGCTACAATGTAAAACTTAAATTATTATAGTCTTATACAATAGACAAGTGTCAATTATTTCATATACCGAACTTTCATACTTTTCCTAAATACGCCCAATAACTGATGTAAGCTTCCTTATGAAAAATTTCGCATGATAACCTGAATAGTGCACATACGTGTCGCATTCTGAGAAAACTGGGCAAAATGCATGTGCGTACAGTGTCGTCCCAGATTAGCCTGTGCAGTCCGCACAGGCTTATCCGGGACAACACNGTAAAGTGTCGTCCCAGATTAGCCTGTGCAGTCCACACAGGCTAATCCAGGACAACACTTTCCGCATAAACTGGATTTTCGCAATGAAGAGACATCATTTAAACGAAAAATTCCATAAAAGCAGAAATTGTCGTCCCTGATTAGCCTGTGAGGACTGCACATGCTAATCTGGGATGACAATTTACGCACAAGCATTATGCCCAGTTTAATCAGAACACGACACATAAAAGTTTGACCGTTCACTGATGAAAAGCTTAGTTCTTCGTTTTCGTTACGAGGTGCAAGGCGTTGACAAAGATGATATAGATTTTATGTTAATGGCCATGAAAAATTAATCAGAGCAGTTAAGATAGCATGTGGATTAATAAAATATGTATGTGTTTAATGCGGGTAAGGGGTAGAAGCGTCATGCACTTTACCTAGAAAGCTTGTGGAGAGTTCGGTGTAGCTGTCAAAATATCCGAATTCGTCCGAATTATAACTTCATCATTCATCATTCAATAATTAAAAAAAATCACCTTATTCGAAAACCGGTGTGCCGCGTGAGAGCCCGTTATCTTTAACTCATATGTAAAAGTCATACTAAGAGCTAAGAACCAAATTTTGGATAATACTGCTTGTCCGAAATTTAACTCCATACTTCATATTGCACTTCCCCTTTCCCAAATGTCGTTATTACT